>JAADXR010000135.1:0-65334 GCA_023337935.1 Elongisporangium anandrum | reverse complement strand
CGAACTGCTCGCAGGGCCAGTCGGGGAAGCCCTGGCCCAGGTTCACGGCCTTGTGCTCGATGGCCAGCGGCGTGAACTCGTGCCAGACCGTGGGCTTGTCGAAGCCATCGAGGCGCGTCGTGAGCTGCTCGGCCATGGAGCGCGATTTGAGTGAGTTCAATGGTGGCGGCTCATGGGTTGATGCTGATTGGTCCAATCAAAGCCACGTTGGTCAGATCCCTGATTCTGATTGGCCATTTGTCCGTCCTGTTTAACACACTCACTTTTTATGGAATTTGCTCATTTATGGAGCGGTTTGTTTATGGGACTGGTACAATTGGTGGTACATTGTACCGCTTCAGGTTGTCATGGCTGGTGGAGCGCATTCGTTCTCGAGCAGCTCAAAGGGTCATGAAGTTCCACGAGTTCAAGCCGCCGCTCTGCGCCGCCATCCTGGAGGAGGTGGATGCCATGGGCTTCACGTACATGACACCCGTGCAGGCGGCGACGCTGCCGCTGTTCCTGTCCAACAAGGACGTCTGTGTGGACGCCTGCACGGGCTCAGGCAAGACGCTGGCCTTCGTGCTGCCCATCGTGCAATTGCTGCACACGCGGCTGGCTGACGGCAGCATCAAGGCGCCCAAGACTGGCGTGACCAAGCTCGTGTCCATGATCATATCGCCCACGCGCGAGCTGGCGCGTCAGATCTACGAATGCGCCTGCGCGTTCTTCACGCGAGCGCTGCCGAATGTCCAGGTGCTGCTCTTCGTGGGCGGCACGAGCGTGGACGAAGATCTCAAGACCATCCGCAATGCGGCTGGCAAGTGCTCCGTGGTGATCGGCACGCCCGGCCGCACGGAGGATCTGATGAACCGCTGCGTGGGCTCGACGGTCGAGTCGCGCGAGTTTGAGATCCTGATCCTGGACGAAGCCGATACGCTGCTGGATATGGGCTTCGAGGTCAGCATCAACAAGATCCTGGGCCATCTGCCCAAGCAGCGCCGTACGGGTCTGTTCTCGGCCACGCAGACGCAGGAGGTCAAGGCGCTGGCCCGCGCAGGACTGCGGAACCCAGCGACTATCTCCGTGCAGGTCGCCAACTCGCAGATCACGCCGTCGACGCTGCACAACTTCTACTCGCTCGTAGGCCACGACCAGCGACTCTCGGCGCTGTGCCACTTCCTCAAGGACAAACAGGACAAGAAGGCCATCGTGTTCTTCTCGACCTGCTCGGCCGTGGATTTCTTCGGCAAGGTGCTGGAGAAGCTGTTCGACCAGCAGAAGGACTCGTTCCCCGTGATCTCGCTGCATGGCAAGATGCCGCAGAAGAAGCGCACCAAGCACTACGAAACCTTTGTAGGCATGGACAGCGGGCTCCTGGTCTGCACGGACGTCGTGGCGCGTGGTATCGATCTCCCGGACGTGGACTGGATCGTGCAGTACGATCCGCCGCAGGACCCCAACTTCTTCGTGCATCGCGTCGGCCGTACGGCACGTGCCGGTCGATCCGGCTCGGCGCTTTCGTTCCTGTCTTCGAACGAAGACGCGTACGTGAACTTCCTCAAGATCCGCAAGGTGCCGTGCGAAGAGATGCCGCTGCCGCTGGACGAGATCGAGGACGTGCTGCCGCGTGTCAAGGAGTGGATTCTGGAAGACCGTGATCTGCTGGAGAAGGGCACGAACGCGTTCATCTCGTTTGTGCGCTCGTACAAGGAGCACCAGTGCCAGTTCATCTTCCGCTTCAAGGAGCTGGATCTGGGCGCCGTGGCGCGTGGCTTCGTGCTGATGCAGCTGCCCAAGATCAACGAGCTTCGTAACGTGCGCATCAACTTCCAGAAGGCTGGTATCAAGACGATCGACATCAAGTTCAAGGACAAGGCCCGTGAGAAGGAGCGCCAGAAGAAGCTGGTCGAGATCGCCAAGGAGAAGGAGCAGCAGGAGAAGAAGGACGCCGAGATGCGCGACAAGAAGCGCAAGCGTAAGCTGGAGGACGAGGAGCTCGAGGGCAAGGCCAAACAGGGGCCGCGTCGACGAGAGAAGAAGAAGGGTCTGCACCAGCAGATCGTGGAGGAATGGGACGAACTCGCCGAAGAAGAGATGCTGTTCAAGAAGATGAAAAAGGGCAAAATCTCTAAGGAGGAGTACGAGCAGGCGCTGGAGGGCAAGGGTGGTCTCTCAGACGACGAGGAAGCGTCGGATAGCGAGAAGAAGCCCAAGTGGAAGCAGGCCGAAGAGAAAATGAAGGAACGATTCAAGAAGAAGGAGATGAAGGTGCAAAAGACCGGTGAGCAGCGACGAGAGGCCGCCAAGCGCGAGGAGCGCATCCGCGCAAGAAAGAAAGCACAACACGTCATGCGTGCCCGCCAGCGCGAGCAGCGCCGGTTCTCCATCAAGAAGTGAGGTAGTTTTCCATTGCGGACTAATTAGATTTTTTACACGACAGTTTTGGCTCTTCCTTTCAAATGGGGAATCATTTCTAGAGGAAGGCTGGCTTGGTCCAGGACGCTGCTCCAGTGCGTGTGTTGTAGAAGTACGGCATGCCGGTTCCTGGGTCCACGAGACGGCGATAGACGAGCAATGCGAGCGACTTGGTGGCGTCTCGAGCCTTCCGCGTACGATAGAGCCCCTGGATTCTTCTTGCAGCTGCAGCTTGGCTCAGCTTTTTACGGGAAAACCGTTGCGATTGAAGCTGCTGTATCGCCCATTTCGCTTGCGAATGTGTTGCGTAGTCCGCTTTCTCAAAGTTTGCTGCGATCGCCTCGAGATCCGAGTGGATGGACTTTATCGCAGCCAACTTTGTTCGCCAGGCTTCTAGCGTCATGTGAGCAGAAAGAGAGGCTTGAGAAGCACATTGGAGAAGCAATACATCAAAACAAACAGACCACGAACCATCGCTGGCAGCCAGTCGGCCAAGCAGCAGGCATCCGTGTTGCTGCAGCTGGAAATCGAGCTTGAATTTTCTCATGGCGTCGCAGACCTTGAGTACAAGCGGAGTGTGCTCTTCAGGGTTCCAATCGAGCTGTCTACTTATCTTCTTGATGGGTCCTCCTGTGATCAAAACATGTGAGTTCCCCCAGTGATCATGGTTATGGAAACGCGCAACGTACGCGTCAACGCGATCTTGGCCAACGCTTCCACACAGATTGTCTGCACTGGTCGGATCTCAGCGTGCGATTCCATGAAGGCCACGATCTCATGGACTTTGCGTCTCGCAACCACAGCGTGGACGGTAGAGAACTGATCCTTGACATCTACGGAGGATTTCGTTCGATAGGCCTCGCTCACAGGCGAGCGAGGCCCCCAGCCGCCCACGCTTCTCGCACGCACGCGAAAGCAGTAGGCAGTATCTGAATTCAAGCTGAAGACCGTGACGCTGGTTATCGGCGGCTGTTTCTCACAGACAGCTTGTTCAAAAGGCAGCACCAGAAATGAAGACGCTCGCTTCCATTCATCCGCTGCGACAGCCGCTCTCCCAGCGCCGCGGTATTCGAGATGGAACCCCAGGACAGTGGGTCGATCTTTGGTCACAGCGTTGTTCGGGTATTCCCACACAAGCGTGAGGCTCGAGCGCGTAGCTGAAACGAAGCTTGGCGCGCTTGGAGCGGCCACCGGAGCAGCTGGGAGTGGCAAATTAATCCTGTTAGCTGTGATAGTCTGGATGCCATTCGTAAATCAGCACGGACTCACCAGGAACCCGACCAAGGACAAAATTCGATCCAGTTCCAGTACCGCCTAGCAGTAGCGGTGTCTGTGTGATGTCCTTGAACTCGGCCACAAGTTCGTACTTGGTGCGCGCCTGTTTGTCGTAGGCGTCTTTCACAAGCGCATTCTGCAGTGAGGCGTCGTGGATGACGCGCTCTCGTACGTACTCGCACAGCTTCAGAGCGCTTAAAGTGCGCTGCGGGTTCTCCTGCTCCTCTTCTTCAAGCTTTGGAACGAGTCCACCGCCCTGGAAGGCGTGAGCGAGACGATGCAGAAACGAACTCACTCCATCGCCCGAGTGTTTCAGCGAGGTCTCGTGCTGCGTGAGATCGCAGGCCTGCAGCACCAGCGTGTTCTTGCTTGGCTGGTTGTCGCTAATTAACGGGTCTGCTTGACTCGACGGATGGATCTGTGAGTAAAGTGTCGAAGCGAACTGATCGTGAACGCGATTGACGATGCCCTCGGCCCAACTCGCAGGTCGGTCCTTTGTCTCCTGCACTTGACACAGATCTAACGCGATCAGCTTGTTCCTGCAGGGAAGCGCTAATAACCAAACGCATCATGAGTCTGATCTTCTTCTCGTTCGAATCCAAACAAAGCCTCACATTGAATCAGTCGAGCGAGCTCTCGCTCGTGTATTGCCGTAAGCAGCAGCTCTTCTTCAGACGAGAGTTGTGACTCATTGAACAAAACGTACGAGCCTTCGTTCGGTCCCTTGGTGATCCGAGCGCCATGGGACTTCAAAGAACAATGCGTCAGAACTACATGCAAAAACTGAGGCTCTGTCGTTTGTGTACATACCGAAAGGCACATGAAGAACGAGGACGACTTCGGGTCTGATTCTATGGCGTAAATGGTCTGCAGCTCTTTCATCGTGTCCTGGAGCTCGATCACTGATGGATTCAGCAGAAGTTTCGAGCCACGATGTGCGAATCGGTTGAAGTTCGAATCCACGAGCGTGTTGAACAGCGTCGTTGCGACTGCTTTGGTCGACTCGGCCATCGCAGGAAGATGGCGGAAGCTGTAGGAGATCACAACCAGTGCGAACCATGACGTCGCAGCCGGATTCTCGCGTACTATTTCCTGTTGTTGGGGCTCGTTGGCTTGCTTATTCGCAGCATTTAGCTCAGGATGCAAGGTCGGCTTTGGTATTTGTTCACTGGCGATTGGAGCTTGATTTGCATCACTCAAGCCTGCATGATGCTGCGTTGCTGGCGCTTGCGCTCGATACTCCTTGCGCTTCTGAAGCAGAGCTGCAAACTGCTGCTTTCTCCGCTCGTCTTCCTTGCCCAGCGTCAGGAGCTCACGCTCAGCAAACTCATCCAGTTGCATTCGGCTGACTGGTCGCTGGGTCTGCGATCTTCTTCGTCTATTCTTGCATTGCGAGTGCATCAGTGATACCAAAGCGTGCGCCTGTCGGATCCGGCGGGCTCTGCGCCTTGGCTTTTCGAATCAGCTCCTCGATCGGCGCGTTGTGCATATCAAACGGCTGAATGGCCGGAATGTCGTCCACTTGGCCGGGCATCTGCTGCAGTGTCCAGTGGACACGCCCCAGCATCGCGTAGCTGGCTGCGATGGCCTTGATGTAGCTCCTGGCGCGATTCGGCTGCTCACAGCGCAGATTCTGCACGAGATGGGGGAACAGATCTGCCTGGATCGATGCAACACAAACCCATCAGCTTCCAGTCTTCGCAATTGATCATGAGTCCTGCCTGTATCAAATACCTCTTGCTGGCGAAAGTTGGTCTGGAATTCAAGCTCCTTGTCGCGAATGAACTCGTGGATGATCGCTGTTCGAATGGCTTCGTCCACGAACGTGAGCCACTTGTCCGGATCATCCGCCGCCAGCGTTCGCTTAGCTCGGCCTTTCTTCTTCTGCCGTGTTTGGTCGTGCTCTCTCTGTGCCAGTAACTCAGCATTTTAGCTCGCAACGCCATGCAGTTTGCTAAAAGACGCAACACTCACCCGAGCTAGCCTTTGTTCGAACGCCTCGGTGGCGGCATCCACGAGCTGCGTCTCGCACTCGATCCACATCCGCTGTACCAGGAGGAACTGCAGTCTCCGCTTGGCGCACTTTTGTCGCCAGAGCAGCTGCAGGCGCTTGGTGCGACGCAAGTACAAGCGCACGCCTCGAAATACGCGGAAGCCGACGCTCTTGACAGCCACGGACTTCTGCAGCCAGTGGATCAGGATGATCGCGGCCTGCGCGTTCGTCGAGCGCTCGGATCGTTTCTGCCGCCAGAAGCGCACGATGCCACGGATGCGAAGCTGCAGTCGCTGCAGATCCCAGTGGTACCGCAACTGCTGCAACAGCCTTTGAGTGAACGCGCACAATAGGATTTTAGGCAGAATCTGCTGGGCCTCCATGTTCAGTCTCTCGCGGATGCTGCGCAGCAAGCGCATTTGCAGGCGATGCTCGGTTGTTGACTCGTACACGCGCTGCTCAAAGCGCTCGTCCTCCAGCTCTTTGCGCTGTCGAGAGCACGCGATTCGCTCTTCGTGAGCTTCAGCCCAAAGTTGATGGCGCCGCTCAAGCAGCTGTAGAATGAATACGAAAGGTCAATCGCTAGATCCAGGTAAAGCAGAGCGGCAATACGAACCAGCCTATTCCAGGCGGCTTCCATGTTGAAGCCCATGGGCGTGGACTGATTGCTTGCCGCCGACTGATGAGCGCTTAGCTGGAGCCTCTGATACGCGTGGATCGTATCCCAAAAGACTCGCTGCTCTTCATCTGAGATCGGCAGGAGCTTGGCTTTGTGCTTGAGCTTCTTCAGCATGTCGTCGATCTTGTCGTTCGCAGCACTCGTTACAGATGCAGAAGTTGCCGCGTGCGCGGAGGAAGAAGTGCTGTCAAGTATGGACGAGCGGTGGTTCAAGCTGATAAAGGGCTTCGTATCAGTATCCAGCGATGGCGCTGGGTGGTCTAATGCAAGTAAGTGGCGTGGCTTTGCGGGCGATCCTGTGCCTTTCAAGCGACCGCCCTCGTGCATTCCATTATCCTTCACGTCCCGATCTCTATAGTCCTCTGTGTCATTGCTCTTGTGGTGCTTCATGCGGTAGATCTCTTTGGGCACAGACGTCAGTGGTGCCAGATACACTGCGCAATCGTGAGTGAGCTTCAGCATTTGATACAGAGGAATCCAGGATCCACTTTCTCCTACCGACTTGGCTCAGCGCTGCGTCCACAGCCATGACGCCTGGCGCCATCACATGCGCTGCAGCAATCGGCATCAACAGCTTGGACCTCCGCAAGGCCAAGGCGTCCGTCACTGCTGCTTCATCCATTTGCTGAAGTGTAGCCATTTTATAATGGCCTCCCTTTTCTACCAATCACAAGTTGGTCTATTTTTAGGACTGATGCCAAACTGTAGCCATGTCTATCGCACCAAAAGATCGCAATGCTGCTTTCAATTGGTCGGCAAAGAGGCTTCTATCTATCTCCCTACAGCCTCTAGAAGCCAAGAAGGATCTTGCAATAGCCTCTCGGTCCTCTTTAATACGCCCCCCCATCAGATGTAGTGTCTATACTGAAGCACAGTATTCAGATCAAAGGATTTACCACCAAGTCATTTATTTGAATGGATCAGGGTGGACGACGACGACTGTGGCCTTTACGATCTCACTTGTGTGTCGGATTGTTTGACTCTTGTCTCGAATTAGACCGCGCCAACAACTATTCTTACGCGGGCCAACGGTTGGGCGCCATGCTGATAAGAATAGCCGCTGCTCCCAATTGGCTGCTTGGGGCTATTCGCGGCAGGGCGGCGGCGTCGCGGAGGCGTTATTAGCCAGCACTACAGAAGAAACGAGTGGACGTTCCCGGCAGGCCCGAGGAAGCACGCCGTCATCAGACGAGCGAGTCAGCCAGAGAGTGCGGCGCCTTCATCTCTCTCCATCCTGTCGCCAGCCTGTGGCCTGACCGTGACAAGGCCTCGCTTTCTTCGCACAACAACCCAACCGTCAGTTGAGACAGCAGACCGATGCCATCGGACACACCGCTGCACAAGGCGGCGCACAATGGCGACAAGGGCGCGTGTCTGCAGATCCTCGAGGAGAAGTCGGTCGACGTGAACGCGCCAGGCGCAGGTGACCGACGGGCGCTGCATCGAGCAGCCGGCGGCAACCACGCAGAGTTATGCACACTGCTGCTAGATAAAGGTGCCGAGATCGACGGGGTACGTTCTCAATGGCCTTGACATTGGTGTTGACCTTCGCTTGCTGAGCGTTTGCGTATTGGCATTTGACAGGCGGACAAGAGTGGGCGAACGGCGCTCCATTGGGCATCCATCAGCGGGCATAAAGAAGCCACGCTCGTGTTACTGCAGAAAGGAGCCAACATCAACGCCGAGACCACGACAGGCATGACAGCGCTGCACGGGGCTGCCGAGGGCGGCAAGGTCGACATCGTGCGGCTGCTGATGGAGCAAAAGGCCGACTCGACTAAGAAAGACGCCAACGGGAAGCTCGCCTTCGACTACGCAATGGACGGCAAGCACAAGGCCGTGGTCAAAGTGCTCAAGGAAATGGGCGACGCCGCCGCACAAAGTGCTTCCTGTGCAATTATGTGACGAGGTGTATATGAACCCAACCAACATCGCCATGAATTCTTATTAGAACCCACTGAACCCCATCTTCAACTCCGTCCCACTCACTTCCTGGTCTGCTCTAGAGCGGCCAGGCTAAGCTCGTACGAGAAATATGAGCCTCCTTCTCTTTCGTGTTTGGCTTTCAGACGCAAGTTTGAATTTTGGAAAGGGGGAAATCGTGTAAATGGTGATTACAAAAGCACAATCAAAAATCTAGGAGGCTCCTTCACGCCATGAGCGGCTCTCTCTACCACTGGTCCTTGTGCACAAGCTTGCCCTTGATGCTCAGCTTGGCGTTGTTGCGCGTTTTCCGTCGACCGGCCTTGAGGCGAGCCTGCATGTCCTTCTGCACCTGGCGCTTGATCAACTCACTCTCGGCATCAGCAGCCGCCGTTGATTCGTCTTCGTCATCGCTGGCTTCTTCGTTGTCGGACTGAGCGGCCTGGTCCTTCACTGAGGCGTGGCGCATCTCATCGGTCAGCTCTTCTTCTTCCTCCTCAGCCTCCACTTCTTCCTCAACTTCCTCTTCCTCCTCTTCGTCGTCGTCGTCGTCATCACTGTCGTCGTCGCTTTCATCAGCGTGATGCGCTGAGAAGATGGACAGCTGTAAACACACACATGATCCATTTAGAATTGACAGGTACACGGCCAGCAATCATACTGAAGCAGCAGACTCACATCGTTGACGCTTTCGCCAAACTCGTGACCAAAGCCACTGGCTTCCACCTCCACATCCAGTCGGGCGTCCATGTTGGCAACGATATCCCCCAGTCGAGGAACGCGCTGCAAATGCGATCAGAATGCTCGTTAGTTCAGCCATTTGTGGCTGATATACAGCACAGAGCGATGCAGTCTCTTACGTCAGGAGTGTAGGCGCCACCCTGCAGACGCGAGAAAAACTTGACGAGGCCCTTGACATCGCGGTTGAAGAGTCTACAAGTGAGACAGGAACGTGCGTTTAATTGGCGGTGTCGCTGCAATAGAAAGCGTTAGTGGCACGCACTCTTCGGCATTGGGATGCGAGGTCGAGATCATCTGCGGGAAATCGATCATCGTGATCTGTCCTTGGTCGCTGATCATGATGTTGAACTCGTTGAAATCGCAGTGCACGAGACCGCACTCGGCCAGCCGCACGACAATTGCCATGGACGTCTCGTAAGCATCCTATCCAAGCACAAGCACATATCAGTCTGCAGTCTCAAAGACATACTAGTACTAGTGCTCTGTCTACCTTGGAGTTGGCAAGGTGGCGCACTTGGTTGAGCGGGTAGCCGTCCACCAGACTCATGCAAATGGCGTGGCGGTTGGCGTCAATCGGCGTCGGCGTGGGGAAATCGCGGTCATACAGAGCCTGTTATCAGAGCGTCAGAATGCATTCTGTCCAGCCAAGACCAATCGCATTGCAGCTGTCTGTTTACCTTGAGGAACGCAAACTCCTTCATGGCCGACAGGCGCGACATGTAAAACCAGTTGACCGACTTGCGGTTCTTGAGATAGTCTCGCTTGCTCTTGACGGCGCGGAAGGACGTGCGACCAAGGCGGTGGAACTTGATGGCCACCTCCGTGCCGTCTTCCTGCGTGGCCAGGTAGATATCGGACTCCTTGCCCACGCCGATCTGGCGGCCCAGGCCGACAATGTGGCCACGTTCCAGGAACACACGCAGCGCCAGGAAGTCGTAGCCGCTGTAGGTCAGACGGAAGCCGTCGTAGGCGTTGCCGTCGTGTGCGATCAGCTTGTTGCGCAGCAGATGCGACAGGATCTTGTTCACGCCGCCGTGGCGCAGCTTGGCGATGGACGTGATGAGCTCCGTGGGCACCACTTCGTGGTTCTTCATGCCCATTTCGATGGCCGTGAGCACGCGGAAGTGCTCCTTGGTCAGGTATCGCATGGCCGTGACGTCGAGCTTCATGGTGACTTAGCTGTGGAGGCCGCTGGGAAGCTGGGGACGCAGAGATGCAGAGCGCAAGACGTCGACGGATGGAGCACTTGGGCTGATGCCGGTTTATGGACCAAGCAACGAGTAGCCAACGATAAAAACGGTTAAGAACCGACATGTGTTACGAACCCAAAATCTGAGAACACCAAAGATAGGAAGCATGGCGGTCCGACTGGTGTTCAAGCCGCCGCGACGGAAGCGCAAGCTGCTGGGTGCTGATGCGACGCTGGCGGATGGAGATGGAGACAAAGTGATAGACGAAAGGCTCAAGGGTGTGTTCCGAGTGGAGACGGAGGAAGAGGGATGGGAGCGCTTCGGTGCAAGACCCAAGATCCAGCAACTCACGTTGGAAGACGCGAGTGCCAAGAGCAAGCGCTTGCAAGACGAAGGCAATACGCTAGCTGAGGCTGGGCGCTTCAGATCTGCGATGGCGCGATGGATGGAGGCTGCGGATGTGGATCCCAGTAACGCTGTGCTGTACGAACTGTTGGCACAGGCGTGTATGGCAGTGTACGAAGACTTTCGAGCCATTCAGGTATTGTGACAAATGCAGGGATATCATAACGTTCTTGATGGAATTGCTGAAGGAATGCTGTGTGATTGTCATTCTAGTTTGCATCAAAGGCTGTGCAGCTGGATCCGCAATGGAGTGACGCCTATCACACGCTTGGTCGGTGTCAGCTCAACTATGGAGAATTAGTCCTCGCCATGCAGAATATTGACAAGGTAAAAAGCACAGCCAGTTGTCGGAGCTCTGTAATGCAGAAATTATTAACGGCATTCGTTGTGCAGGCCATCGAGCTCAGTAGTCATGCAGACATCGAAGACATGGAAGCGGATCGTCTCGAGATCGAGCGCTTGCTGGAGCAGCAAGCTCACGTGCTTCGCCAGCGTGATGAACAAGTCGCACGTGAAACCAACGAAGGCACGATCCAAGCGCTCACGTGTCTCAAGCACTTGAGCCTACGAGGCAAATCGGGCGCAGAGCAGTAGCTTCCAGTGAAAATCCAAATGAAAGCAGGCTATTTCCAAATGGTTCTGCATTATCTTATGGTATAAACAATTGTATCTGTACAGCTCATTGTCTTCATCTCTCACAAGAGCGTCTTCTTCTCCCCGGATTGGTTGGTACAAAGCAAGCCAGCGAGCTACATACATACTCATCAACATCGACGACAGGCCGGCATATATAAATCTATATCGAAGGGAGGGGGGAAGAGGTGGGGCGGGGCTTGCTTTGTCTCGTGTGTACAGCGCGAACGCGATGTGGGCTTGAAGGCGGGCGACCGTCATCAAACAGTTTAAGAGTAGAGCTTCTCGCCTTCTATTGCGTAGGAACTCGCGCCGCCAGCTTCAGATCTGGAGCCAGACTCTTCATAAGAATATTGCTCATGTCGGTACTGAACCTAAAGGAACGCCAGGAAGTTCGTCAGCATAAATATTGATAGCTAGCAGCAGAAATCAAACAGACCTACCGGACTTTCAGTCAAGAAGTGCATGTATGTGCGCTTTCTAGAGTCGGATTCACTGCCCTGCGCGCGCTGGTGGCTTTGTCCACGCGCCGACGGCGAATAGCAGTCGTACGGCTCCAGATCCTTGCTCTCCATGGGCTCAGGTTGTCGGTTTTCAAAGATCGAGTCGATCTTCTGGCTCATTAAGAAGCATAAGGTCATGGCGGCCGCCGCGATGTATTCTTGGTCGACCGTATCGTAATGAGAGCCGCGATGCTTCTTTCTCGGTGGTTGGGAGCTATTGCTGGAGCTTCGAGGAATTCGAGCTTCATCGTCTTCGTATCCATCGCCACTTCCCTCTGGTGTGGATGGCGCTGTGCGTTGGCCAGTAGTCTCGTTATCCGAGCCCGAGTCGGTCTTGCTCTGAGAAAGATAGCGTTCGTTCAGCGACACGACGTCGATGACTTTGTTGCTCTGCTTCTTCTCGGCCTTGAGCTTGGCGACCTTGAGCAGGTATTTCTGTGCGTGCGTGCGCACTTGTGTGACTGATCGCGTGCGAACGACCTGCTGCACTCGCTTCCACTTATGGCCGTGGATCCGAAATCCCGCCAGGAATCGCTCGTGTTCATCGGCCGTCCAGCGACCGCCTCGGATCGACGTGTTGTTCTCATCGTCCGGATCGCATTCGTCTTCCTCTGCTGGCGCTGGCGCGATTCGCCGAGAAGCAGACGGGTGACCATTCGCCATGTTCTTGCGAGAATCCGATGGCGACGACGGCTCGTGCTGCTGGTGGTGTCTCCGCATCTCGCTATGCTGCTGCTCGCTGCTGGCCGAGTGGTGGCTGCTGGCCGGCAGCAGAGAGCTGTGGGTCTGGTACACTTCAGTCTTGGTCACCAGCGGCTTGCCGAACGAGTGCAGCGACGGCAGGCTGAATGACGGCAGCGTCGGCGCCGCGTTCTCAGTGCTCACGTTGCGGTTGAGCAGGTTGGCCAGGCCAAAGCCGGACGAGGCGCCACCGCGCCAAGGCTCGGATTCCTATATAGACAGGCCACATAGCCACATGTGAGCTATCTAATACCACCAACATAACTAGACGACGCTACTGGCGAACAACGTACACTGATCGGCTGCGCGAGCACACTGGGCAGACTGCGCTGGCTGTTGTAGTTCTCTTTGCTGTAATCAGCAGCGGTGGACGGCTCGACCTTGGGCTCCATGGTGCCGTCTGAATCTATCGGTTAGATGGCTGGCTGGCTGGAAGGATCGCTGGATCACAAGCAGGCCGGACGCGTGGCGATACGCTTGTCGTCTCCACACGTGACGCAGCTGCCGAAACTGCAAGTGCGTGTCACTTGCGGCGTGAGCTGACTGGGAGAATGATACTTTCCGAGGGATCTTGGGGCCGGCCGGCAGCTGGGGACCGACGGAGTTGGAGGAGGAGTCGACGGCGACGCGCGCGGAAGGACGACACCACACTCAGCTGAATGGCGTTTCTCTGCTCTGTCTGCCGCGCTCTGAACCGCGATCTTGGCGTTTGGCTCGGGGAAATGGAATGGCTGGATTGATGCGGACGGGAGGGACGGGGGAGGGGCGGCATATAGGATACCGAAGACGCCGCTGGTTCAGCGCTCTGGTTGGCCAAGCATAAGGGTAAATTGAACTAGGGGTGTGGATTCAAACGCGTCTTAGGGTAACAAGAGTCGCAAGGGGAAGGGGTTTCGTCCGCCAACGACCCCCAGACTGTGCACTTTTGTGTATGTTGTTGTTTTATTTAGCAGCAGCGGTGGCAAGTGGCGTCCACACCAGCGGTTTAAACAATTAGCTAACGTGTTGTCGCTTTGTCATTATGTACTCGGCTGAAGGATACGAGAAGCCAGCGCAAAGAAGCCCCAAGCAGGATGGAAGGATCCGATCTGCTTTCTCGCGGGGAAGACGCAACAAAAAACAAGCAAATCGCGCAGCCGCCCGATTGTTCTTGATGGGGAGAGTTCGAAAACAGCAAGGGGGCGGGCGGTTTGTGCCCATAGCACCATAGACTTTATGCACTCGTTCGAAATTTTGCAGCCCCTTGTCAGCCGCTTGGCCAGCGTCACCCCATCCGCCAATGTTCTCACCCACCTATCCACCCAAGCCTAGCCTGCGTTCTGATGTGAAGCTCTCTTTCTCTCCAAAAACGGCCAGTGCGGAGAAAACAAAGATGAGTGAATCCAGCCGCTGATTGGCTGGCCAAGATCGTGGCGTAGGGCCCCATCAGACAACGCCACAACGGCAAAAAGTATCTTCGCCTGAGTAAGAACGAGAAGGGGGAGGGGAGGAGGAGGGGATAGGACCTTCTTACAGTACAAACTCATTACGAGCGAGCGGGTTGGGGGGAGAACAACCGTCGCGGAGGGAGAGAGTCGCCGCGTTCAAAAGCGGCCAAGTGAGTCAGTCGAACTGGCTCTCGGCGCGCCGCAGTGTTGTTGCATCAATAGTGGAGCCAACGCGTTCGATTTTTGTGAGTAAGGAGGGACCAAAAATAGGTGACCGGCCGCCTGGCTGGGGCAGCCGTCTGGCTCGTCTGGCTGTCTGTCGCGCCTCCTCCTGCCAATCCCGGCGCTGGCTCGCGATCAAGTCTATTTGTGGCTGCGGGCCTGTATACGGAGCAAGTATGCGCGCACTCAACCACAGCGGCCTGAGCGAAGCATGCCGATCGACAAGAAGCCCGTGCTGGCGTTCGACCGAGAGAAGCGCGTGTACAAGGACGCGTACGTGACCAACTTCCGCCAGGTGCGCCACTTCCCGGCGCTTGCGACCATCGGGGCCGGCAAGGCCGACGGCGACAGCATCATCCTCGTGCAGGAAGCCGCCCACGCGACGCCACGAGAGGGCGACGACGTGGAGACAGACGCCCGATCCAGGTTCAAAGATGTGCCGAGTCGGCTGATCCCGCATGATTCGGTAGGTAACTAAGTGCGTGGCATCTCGCGTGGCTATCCTTTGCTGTTCACTGAACGTGTCTTTCATGCGTTGTTGGGTCGTTGCCATTAGTTGGATGCGATGTTCGAGAGCACGGCGCCGCTGTCGAACTTCCGCAACGCGGTCATGTGCAAGCACACGAACGCACGCCTTGCGAATGGGTCTCCACCCATGTCCGGTTGTAAAAATCAGTCCAGCTGTGACAGCCCGTACGGTTTGTCTACCGTGCGTAATGCGTGCAATGGATCACCAATCTTTCGTCCGCCTTGGTCTCTAACGCACTGACTGCCTTGACAGTCTCCGCCGCTTTTCAAAGTCAACAGTGCCGCCGACGCGAAAGCTACCATGGAGACGCCACTCACATACGACGCTCAAGTGTTCGTCGACAAGCCCACGACATTCAGACCGGTAACGTGTAGTTTGAATCAACGACCGCGAGTCTAGCATGGTGTATACTGATTAATTTGCCTGGTGTACGTGTGAACTGGATAGAAATCGCCAAGGCCAGGGGATCCGTTGTGGTTGAACAACAACCCAGCAAACGCGAAGGAAGACATTCGCACGAAGAAGTACTTCAACGTCCCACCTGGAGGTGTTGTTGTCGCAGATCGTGCGTATACGCGGGAGTTCATCCGAGCCCACATGGAGGCCTACCAAGCGAGCCGAACAGGGGCACGGCGCAGTCGATCGGTAGATATGGTAAGCTAAAGCACAACTTGAATTCCTGACCAATGGTTAACGCGCAGGCTGGAGCAGTAGCCCTGCAGCCAGCATTTCGTGTAATATAAACTACAGATGAAGATGAATCGCATATCAGCGACTGTGGTGAGGACAAATATCAGGGGACTGAGACATTACCAGTTCCGCTCGCTCAATGCTATCCAGAAGCGTTTGATCGTAGCGTGTTTCCGGCCACCACATTGGAATGGAGGTGTCGCACTTGTGCAACTTGAGCTTGTTTTGCAGGCAGGCGAAGAATGAGTGACGATTCGCTAATGGTACCCGGATGAGTCACGTACCGCTGCTCGGAGAGCATTGCCAACTGGGAGTGCATGCGGCGCAACCCGTAGTCCAAGACCTTCCGCTTTGTCCACCAAAGACGTCGATCGCAAAAAGGGATTCATATCCCATGGAAATTCTTCTCCGTACCAGTCCACAAGCTCTCGTGCGCAGCCAAGGAAGTCTAAGGAGCGAGCAAGCTGAACACAAATCTGTAAGCAAGCGTAGCTCCAACATTAGAGGGAGCATGAGAGAGAGAGCTCTTACCCGAACAGCAAAGTTCTGCCCGTTCCAAACAAAGATCCGCGATTGTACTGGTACGACTTCGCAGGAGGAATCTTTCCACTCGCTGATTTTTTCGATGGCTTGAACGGTTCGCTCTGTTAAAGCCACCACAGCGTTTCCAAACGCATCAAATGCATGAAAGCGATCTCGATACAAGACTGCGGTCGCATACTTCGTACAGCCAGATTTGACCAAATCGCAGACACGGCGGTACGCCTTGTCGTAATCAAGCACCGCGAGCACGGCAGTCTGATATAGTTGGTCCAGTGAAGAATTGAGAGATGGGTTCACCACTACCAGATCCCATTTTCGGGTATTCATCTGTGGTAATGGTACTTCCTTAATTTTACTGAAGAGCTCGCTCTTGCGAAGCTCCACCAAAGATCTTGACTTCCACGGAATAGCTCTCATTTTACTTTCCTGGAGCTGCGGATGGACACGGCATTTTTACAACATTTCTCACAATATGTTTACACAGGAGACCTACCACTTGAAGTCGGCTGACTTCCTCAGCACAGGGCACAGGTAGCGTCCACCGCTGTTGTAAATCTGCAAAGCCTTGGTCACGAAGCGCACGTGCGTCCTCAGGTCGTCGTCTGATGTACTGTGCACTCACATTTCGCTCTCGTTCTCTGTCTTGATCCAGAAAAATGATGTGTGAACAATTCAAATCCTTGTTTACTGAGATGATCTGGAGGATAGAAATCGTAGCTGATGAGTTCCTGCTGCAAACGACTACGAGAAATTCCGTACCTGGCACGGATACCACTCGCTCTGCTTCTCGGCGTGACTCGTGCGATCTCTGCGTCGCCAGCAAGTCTCCACTATATCTCCGGCCTGAAACGGTGACGAGTCCGTTTGATTCAAAGATGAACGTGGAAATACTGCCTCCACTTCGGAATGTAATCCTTTGAGAAAAAGTGTCTGTGTCGGCATTGGCAGGTGCCGAGCTCGAACCAGACTCAATTCCATCACATGTTGTTCATGCTCTCGTGCAGCCGCCGCCTGTCGATCCTCATCGTCTTCTTTCGCCCTCCTCGCAGCTGCTTCACGGGCTAATTGCTCTGCCATTGCCTTCGCTTCCGTATTGCAGTATGGCCGAATCTATTCCAATGCGCACGTTAATTTCTGATGGATTTATTCGTGATCAGCGCTGCTTTGCTTCAAACCTGATGCAAGTTTGCAAAATCCAGCTGCGATTTCACCAGCCTCAACACGTCATCCTCAGCATGGAGCATGGCTTTTGCGTACTGTGAAGATAGTTGTGGAAAGTACTCGGGACTCTGTCGACAAACGGTGATAAAAATCGCGGTAGCCCAAGATTTGCCCGAAATGCCCTCAGGTGGCGGCGGAGCAACTTGTTGGATGACGTACTGGAACTCCTTGGAGTAGCGCCAGCTGCCATCGGACTCCTGTAGAGCGAGCAATGCTGAAAGATGTCCAGGTAAGTTCACATCGAATGCCACGTTCACGACTTGCTGCTCTGATTGGTCTTTTGATCTGCTCTTCTTAAGTTGCGGCAAGACAGTTTGATTCGCATGCGTTTGATTGCCCAGTAGATCGTCTGGGACAGCGACAGATCGGCCAAATGCCTGGAAAAACTCTTCAAACTTGAAGCGCGTCTTTGGAGACGACTTTGAAGACATTGCTCGACACACGAGTCGCCTCAAGCAGGTGTACCTGAACCGTTTCGAAGGGCTGAGCACGAATAGAAGCAACGACATGGAAGTTACAGGAATGGATTTGATTCATGCCCTTTAGCAAAACTGCTTGGCTGGTTTAGTTCCCAGCGAGTCAGTGTCTCTCAATCGACACAATCGGAAGGAAGAGTTGGGGAATGGCTTGGTTAATGATAGCACGCAACGACGGAATAGCATGGGGCGTGCTCGTGCTATGCATCCGTCATACGCGCCTGCATGTGCTCGTACTGTTCGAACTGCTCGACCGTGAACTTGTTGTACCAGGCCCAGCTCACGCCAATAACCGTGAAAACTGCCACCAGGATTCCTGGTGCGAGAGTGAAGAACACGTCGACGCTGATGTAGACCAGCAATGCGACGGGGACGATGAGCCACAGGCAAATCAGCCACAAAGGTCCAGGGACTAGCGATCAAAAACCACAAAGTTGGTGAGCCGCCAATCGTCGAGCAGTAGAGCAAATGATGCACACAAACTTACTCTTGTATGGTCGTTCAAGCTCGGGTTGCGTGATGCGCAGCTTGATGAACGCAGCAAAGATCAGAAGCTGGTAGAAGGCCGAGAGAGCGTTCGTCATGGTGAGAATGTCGTCGAACTGAAAGTGGATCAGGAAGAGAATGAGCACGAGACTGCAAAAGATCGAGTTGTGCGGTGTGTCGAATCGCTTGTTGCGGCTGCAAGCGAAGAGAGTCATGTGAGTATACCCTATGGAGTGATGAGTGATCAACCAGGAGTAACTTACTTGGCCAAGACTTTCGGCGCAAGTCCGCATTCAGCCATGCCGAGCAGCTGGAAGGAGTCGACGAAAAGTTCGGCGACATACATGCCCACGTTACTGGCGAACGTGGCCACCACGACCCAGTTGAGCAGGAAGTTGCCGCCGATCGATTCGGCGATGCTGGAGAACGAGCCATCCTCCCACGTGGTCCAGTGCGGACCGTTGTGTGCAGTGGCACCGAACAGCGGGATCAGGTAAGTGAAAGCGATGAGGAAGAGCGAGATCCACATGGCACGAGGGTACGTCCGTCCTGGGTTGTGCACTTCTCCACCGAAGACCGACATGCCCGAGGCACCGTTGTAGTTCCAGAAGAGAGTGTTGATCAGGTTGGACCAGTCGATCTGATGAACAAACACGAATCAGCTTCAACTCAATCCTAGTGTCCTACAGTGAGAGCAAGTACTCACATCGACGCTGCCCGACATGCTCACGAAGTTGCCATCGGCGTCGTACTCAATGTCGGACCGACGCACTTCACCAAAGACGCTCCAGGATCCACTTTTCGCCACGCCCCAAATACAGAGAACCACGAAGGGAACCATGACGAAGACCGAGAGAATGGCCATGCCGTTGCCGACGATGCGGACACCAAACAAGTTGGGCAGGGTCATGAGAATGGCGAGTGCCGCAGCCACGAGGTAGTCCTCAAAGCCCGAGCCAAAGGATCCCCAGGCATCCGTGAAGGTCGAGACGGCGAGCGCCGGGTAGATGGCATTGTCCGTGACACCGGAGACCCAGGACCAGTAGCCCGTTTGGAAGGCCCAGAAGGGGCCGAAAGCCTTCAAGACCCAAAGCGTGTATCCACCTGATTGTCACATGGTCAAACAAACATAGACAAGGCTGACGTGAGCAAAGCGTCGAGGCACAGGACTGGACTGCCACCCGTTGGCGCATGCACGAACGCACCATCGTCAGGGTAGGCTGTACTAAGCTCGGCGGTCACGAAGGCAATGGGCGCGCCCCACAGAAGCGGGAAAAGCAGCATCATGATGAAGCCGATGAGCGGGCCACCAGCTACAATGCGACAACCAATGGTGAGTACACGGAAGCATTCGCCAAAGAACACGAGAGAAGGATCCAAAGGAACGTACATGAGATGACGTACTCGGAACCGACCGGGCCACCACTAACCTACACATGATCGATCATCCGACCCACGAAGGGGAACGGAGAGATACGTCAGCGCCGAGTTGCAATAAGCTTGCCGATCAGTTCGTCGCAGCAAGCAGGAGAAGTCAGTAGGAGGTGCGTACGGAGAAGTAGCAGAGGCCAGCGATGGAGATCGTGCCCAGCACGCGGCGGCCGCCTTCCTTGATCAGCGACAGTCGGCCGCCCTCGAGCATGCTCATAGCGCCCGTGTGGCTGATCACGCTGCTGTCGGACGGACGAAGCCTTACACAGATGTTAGTGGACCATGCAAGCGTCCAGGCTACTCAGAGCGGAAGCACTCACTTCTCGAGCTTGGGCGTGCCCTGGTCATTGTAGGGCGTCGTGGAGCGCGGCGTGTCCATGGCGCTCTCGCTTGTGGTCCCGGCGGCGGCTTGAGTTGTGGACTGGAGCCCGACCGGCCGACCGGCGACACAGATAAAGTACCGAAATGGGGATGGGGAGCGCGATACCTTGACTGCCACTGACTTCGGAAACCTGCGCAATGTAATACCCCGCCCTAGTCAAGTCACTCTATGAAAGCCCCACATCAAGAGACCAGCATAGAGCCAGAAACCTGTGATATTTTATTTTAGGCCTTGCATTCCGAATATTTGGACACTCACTCTGAACTGTACTGTATGGGTGGGATGCGTTCTGTTTTGGGGCTTCAGTGCGCGCAAGTATAGTGAACTCAAGTCAAAAGTGAGCGCGGCAAGAGAAACCCCGATCCTTTCTGATCTCCCACCCACCATTGCGCATCCCGCCGTCCGACCCGTGAAGAGAAGAGATGCGGTGGATAGGCGAGTCTTCTCGGTGCGCTCGCTCGCGTGCTGCATGTGCAGTGTATGCGTGACCGCTCCATCTCCTTCAATGACTCCCCGCCTCAAGCAGCCGATATCTCTCAGAAGAACGACTCGTCATCGTCATCGGATCCGTCGTCCGCCGAATCCGGCTGACGCTGCGCGCGTGATGCGTCGTCGCCTCTGCCGCCGTCACTCTTGGTCGCGAGATACGCCTCCGTGAGCTCCGTGAACTTTTGCACGCGCGCTTTGAGCTCGTCCCGGAAGATCAGCGACTTGACGGCGTTCTGAAGCAGCACGGCGGCAGTGATGTGGTTGAGTCGGTGCGACGATCGCTCCGTCTTGCGGATCTTGCTCCCCTTGAGCAACGCGCGCCACTTCTGGTCAATCTCGATCGTCGGCGGCAGGTCCGCGACTGGGGCTTCGTTCACCTACGTCAGAAAAGTCAGCATGCTAAGCTCATTCAGAGAAAAGCGACCAAGAAGAACGTACCACGTCCATAACGAACTTGCCAAGCTTGCGCGCCACGTCGCTGAAGAACACGCGGTTGCCGCTGTAGATGGAGAAGTCCAAGAAATCTGAGCAATTGCAAGAGTGAGACGGAAGCAACGAGCAAGCGCAGAAGCAACAAAAGCGTACCGATATAGGCCGACATTTCTTTCGCAGACGCGATGTAGTTCATGCCAAATCCCAACGGAGGCTCCAGTTGCTGCAGCAAACGTTCGAGCATGTGCCACTCTACATATCCTGTGGCTTCAGGATCGAACACAGCCCATGTTACGACAAAGTTGTCGTACTAGCAGCAATCAATTATGAATTGGTGAGTTGAGGGGAGCGAAAACCAAGATAAAGAGCCGGTATTTCAGACGTACATGTTGGCGAAGGAGCACTCCGTTCGCGCGATCTTTCTCGTTCGCAAACCCTTCAAGCACGATGGCGATGAAGATGTTGAGGAGCACGAAAGTCACAAGCAACGTGAACGTGCATAAATAATAGTAAGCAATCGTGGAGCCACATCCTTCGAGAGGAAGACAACCGTCAAAGTTGTGGAAGCCGCACACGTTGTCGTCATAGCTCGGGTCGCTGATGCAATTGCGTGTGTTGCCAAGTTCATGCATCATGTTTTCCCAGTTTTCTCCCGTGGCGCATCGAAACTACGCAAGCAACAAACATTTCATCTTTCAATATGTAATGCATCTCAAGAATGTCTACGAAGCTTACCAGTGTCGCCATCGCTTTCCCAATGGTTTGGAAATTGGCTGTATTAGTTACAAGGTTACCCAGCTTAACCTTGGCAAACAGCTGCACGCCCAATGCTGCATAGATAAAGAAAACCAGCGAAAGAAGCCCCCCAATGTTCACGAGCGATGGCAGTGTGATGATCAAAGTGTTTACGAGCTGTCGCAAGGATGGTGCCGCCTGAATGAGCTTGACGAGACGCGTGACTCGCAAGCTTCGAATGGTAGCAGCGCTTGCACGTGCTGACGTTCCACCGACCCACGTGTATGCCAAGCCCAAGAATGAGCCGACCACAATAGCAAAATCAAAAATATTCCACGATTCTTTCCAGTAGTATCGCCCAAGACCAGTGATTTTGACCGCAGCTTCCAGTGTGAAAAACGCAGCAAACGCGTAGTTACAATATTCGATCATGGCACTAAAGGAGTCTTCCTCACCGAAGTACGTGAGCGCCATCATAAATGTGTTAAGTACAATACAACCAGTGGTTACGGCCTCCAAGGCAGGAGATTTTGCAATACGAAAGCAAAAGCGACGCACCCGGCCGCGCGGTGTCTTTTGTTTGCGCAAGGGGCGAAGATTGAACATGGCCTCACTGATCATGAGCCACTCACGCTGAGATCCGGAGAGCAAGTATGTGCCATCCAGTTTTTCTTTCATTGTGCCAAAGTTTTCGATAACAACACCAATGAATAGCTGGATCACGAAAAAAGACCCAGTTGTGATGAACAGGATATGGAAAATTGTCCATCCAAGCTGATGGTTTGCAATCGGCTGCATGTCGATGTCGGTTGCGTCCACACTTGCCAGCATGACAGGGGACCAACCTTCGAGAGTGCTTATCTCGTAAAACGTGCGGCAGCCTATAAGTACATTGTCAAAATTTTGCGGAATTGTCTTGGTCCACGTTGAATTAAGAAACTTGCACAGTGTGTGAGAGTTGAGTTGATTGGGTTCTAGACTTGCGTATGCTGCCCCAATGGATCCGTTGAACCAAGTCTGTTCTTCTGATGTCAGATTGAACCATGGCCGAGGGTAAGTGATCAATTCCTGCTGCTCTGGGCTCAATGAATCAAAGACATCACCCATACAGCTGTAAAATTTGCCCTTCAGATTGTTTACAGCCACGATGCTGAAAGTCATAACTAGCAGCAAGCAAACCAGCAGCACGTTCACAATCTGCGGTACGGACGCGAACAGCGAGCTCACGACAAGTTTGAGTCCTTGGTTACGATTGATCAATCGCAAAGGACGCAGGGCTCGAAATGTGCGCAATGTTTTCAGAAACTTGATTTTTGATGTGCCGCCTAAAAGTCCTGGGACTGCGATAGCAGTGATCACGAAGTCCATGGTGTTCCAGTTGTTCTTCAGATACGCATCGGGTGCAAAGTAGAGTCCCTGTGTGATCACCTTGAGAATGACTTCGAGAATGAAAAGACTCGTGAGCATAATGTCGGCCCAGCCGAGGATCGTCACAACTGAGCTGTCTGGGGCTGTGAGTGGGTTATCCAGAGCGACCGAAAGCGTACTGGCAATGATAAGTACAAGCACGACAGTGTCGAAATGCGGATGGTTCACGATTGACGTGGTGTTTTTGCGAATCGGATTCTTGGGACCGAACAAGAAAAGTGAGTGGCCTTTCACTTTTGGTTTAGGCTTTACTGTCGAGCTTGGATCGAACGAAGGTGCAGTCCGGTCGAGTAAGTTCATTTTACTTCGTGATGGCTTGAGAGCGGCTGGAAGAACTCTGTTCGACGATTGATAAAGAAACGATTTTCCCCGCGAGCCGTTAATGCTGGTGAAAGACGAAACTTTTTCATGTTCTGGAATACGCGATTTTCTTCGAAGTTCTTCTTTTTGCTCTGTCATTGCAACATCGACAACGTCACGCTCCTCGAAGTTGGCGAGCAGAATGGCAAGGAAGAGATTCAAGACAATAAAATTGCCAATGATGACCAGAGAGAGAAAAAACACAAGCGATTTTGCGCCTGTAGCGCGCCACGCATCCATCATGACATTATTCCAGTTGTCGCCCGTAAGAATCTGTTGCAACAAAAACGTCAATGGCTTAATCAGCATATTTAAGAGATCATGTGCATACCTGAAAAACTGTGACCATGGACCATAGAATGGAGTCAAAGTTTGAGCGCGGAATGTAAGCTGCTTCTTCAGTCAAGGTCACAGGGAACCCATCGGCATCAAATCTTAATCGATTGCCAAACATTTGCATCCCAGTCAGTGCGTAGATATACATGAAGAGAACAAGCAGAACCCCGAAGTTGCCAATCTCGCTGACGGTATTGACAATCGTCACAAGCAATTTCTGAAGTGAAGGCCAAGATCTGTACAAAATATCAAACCATCGCAACAATAGCTTGCTTAGTACACGCATATTTTTAATGCCAGTCGACTCTTACCTGGCCAACTTGAAGACTGTCACGAAGCGGATTGATCTGAAGAACGTGAATGTGTTGCTGTTGGTGGAGATCGTTTGTGAGGATGGCAAAAAGAAGTGCGGGGGATTGATCCCAAGATCAATGATGCTGAGAATTACAACGAGCGCATCGAAGAGATTGTAGCGATCTTCGGCCCACACGCGATGTCCAAGGCCGATAATTTTGAGTGTCATTTCGACAAAGTACGCGATCGTCAGGGCAAAATTGATCACATCGACGACTTTGACTAGCTCAGTATTCACGGGATACTTATCGAGCGACAAGATGACCGTGTTGATCAGCACTAGCAAAGTACCAACGAAATTGAATGACCAGTGATGCACAATAGCGAAAACGAGCTTCCGCATGGCTGTTCTTGGCCGGCTACTTGCTTTGATTGTGAGTTTCGCGATGGGGGCTATGATTGGCCGAGCAGGATGCGTTTTCTTCGTAAGATTTTCTTCTGCCTCCATCATTGATGTCTCTGAGAAATTTTCCCAAATGACAGCAAGAGCGAGATTGAGCACAAAATACGAGCCAATAACGACAAACGAGATGAAGTAAAGTACAGATAGATAACCATAACCGGCATCCTGCAGCATGTACATGGTGTCGCTCCTGTGAGGATCGAAATGGGTGGAGTTAAACAGGAAACACACCACAAAACGAGAACTGGGACTTACCAGCCATTTCTCGGCAAACAAAGAAACAAAATCATGGCCGCTAAACCGATCTGGTCGAAAGTCATTAGACCATAGTTGAGTGATGTCGTGTACCACGAAGCACGCAAAACTTTGTGAACGATTGTGGCATTCGGGTGTGTGAAGCGAAAATTTCCGTACTTGTCGTAATCGGATCCGCAAGTCTACAACAGAAACCCATTGGTCATAAAGAGTATCCCCGAAAAACGAAACCGAGCGAGCAAGAGGAGTGTGGATTATCTACCTGTCCAACAGGACACTGACGATAAGAGTTTCCAGCAAGATTGCAGGCTTGAGGGTTGTCCTCAGGTGCTACAGGCCAGAAGCATTCCCGCGCAGTGTTCCAAGGCGACGTATCGTGGGTCCAAGATGATCCGTCAAGATCAATGGGCCGGGAATTGGAGTCACTACATCGATACGCCATGTAGTTGGAAACAACGGTGTCCTGATAGTCGGCCAGCTCGTCGTAAGTCAAGTTGGAGTCCAACGCCAGCGGAAACGGTGTGAGACGACATCGTGAATGAAGCTCACCACCCCAGTATTGTACTCCGACGACACCATACAGGAAAAACAACACGGACAAGAACACAACAACCGTCAAGAGTTCTGGAATCGATCGTAGCAACGATGCGACCAGTTTCTTGATGCCAGGTACTGCATTGAAGAATCGCAAAGGGCGAAATACGCGAAATGCCTGAAGCGTGCTTGCGTGAGGGAAGCCTGGTACAAGCGCTAGTATGCTACGCAGCACGTCACCACGTAAGGACCACTCAGATGCAACGTATTTCACGTGAAAATGTTTGCACTTACCCAAAAAATACGATCATGAAGTCAATCCAATTCCACGGATCCATGAGGTATGAGCCTTTTTCACCGATGAACCCCATGGCAATAATTTTTAGTGTACATTCGATCGAGAAGAGCGTGGTGAACATGCGATCGGTGTAGGCAACCATCGTGTTTCGTACGGAATCGTGGGTATCGAGGTAACCTTGGTTATCTACGTGGTTCAGGTCTGGAAGTGCCAGCGCCATGGAGTTGGCCAAGATCATACAGAGTACAAGTCGATCAAAGCCTTTCGATGTGATCAAATAGATCACCTTCCGCCGGATTTTGCTTGTCTCGTCAAAATAGCCCAAGGAGCTAGACGCAAACTAGAAGGCACATCAAGCGACCGTCAGCACGAGACAAGCAAAGTATTAGGACAAACGTGAGAGCAGTACCAGGAAGCGCTTTCCATGTGCGTAAAAATTGTAGAGATCCAAAATATCCTGCGAGCCGTCATCCAGTTGGTATGTGCCGGGCGAAGAGTTGATGGTGGCTTGAATGACATCGCTTGGGACTGGCGCACAGCCACTCTTGCGAACTGGCGAAATTTTTGGCGGCAGATGCGCGATATCCACTGTGTCGTCCAAGTCAATTAACTCGGACGCTTCGCCAATAGGCACTTGGACTGGCTCAACTCCAGTGACAGACGAAATGGCTGCGAGACGAGCTATTCGGCCGATGCTCCTGCGTGAGCTGCTTCCTCTTGAGAGTTTAGAGGCTGGTGGTGATACATCGCCCAATTCAAGTGTGCGATTACGCTCGACTTGTGCATGAAAGGCGTTAATCGCAAGATGCACCGTCGTTCCGCTGGCCATGCTGATGTAGTTGCGCCGCATCGTAGGCCCTGATCCACGTCTGCCATCGGACATAAACTGTTCCTCGTCCATCGTGAAGTAGTATCGCACTAAAGCCAAGATCTAACTCTCAGGAGACGAGCCCGGGTGAGCCAAACGAATAGATACGTGTAACTAGCCTCAGCGAGCGTTCCCGAGTTCTATCGCATGCGAGCAGAACCAGAAAAGCAGGCGTCTTTGCTGCTTTATCGACGAGCCCAAGAGCGATTCAGTCTTGAGCCGAAACGGATGCAAGCAAGAAAAGAGCTCAGCATTGATCGTTCAACCAGAAGGAGTTTTGGACCAGGTATATTCATAGCTTTACATATTAATAGGCCGCGTTTTCGAAACGGCATTTCCAAATTGTCTCAATCTCTATGTCGGACATCGTCACGCAGATATACACATTGCCATACATACACAAACCACTTACTGCTCGCTGAATGAGCCATGCGCATTTTGCACGAGCCACACGTCATCGACGACCTGACCGTAGAGTCCCTGGGCCACCGGATTCTCTGGATCCGACTCGACCTGCTGCCATCGCACGTGCGTGGCGTTGAAGACCTGCAGGCGACTGTATCCGAAGATTGAGTTCCGGAACGCGTCCCAAGGCTCTGCATCCTGCTCAAAGGTCTTGCGCATGATCGACGGCATGTATTGGCCTGATGCACCGGTGAGAATATGCGTCGTGGCGCGCATGTCTGTCGTTCTCTTCTGCGTCGTGCCTCGGTAGACGTCAAACGCGCGTTCGTAGTTGTGCTGGTGCCCGCAGATGTAGATGTCCACGCCGTTTTCGTACAGCATATCCTCGAGCCTCGAGCGCAGAAAGTCGGCTTTCTTGCCGCAATTCTTCACATCAGACGTGCAGTACATGGGCCGGTGGCCGATCACGATGATCCACGGCGTCTCGGCACGATTCGCATTGGCGGTAGCGAGGTCTTCGCGAAGCCAGGCCTCCTGTCGCTCTACGATGCTCGGCTCCAGTGTCTTCTTGAAGTATATCTCCGTTGAGATGAAGGCGAAGTGCACGAGCCCAACGTTGAGCGAGTAGAACCAGTTGTTGGGCGCCACGCCGTTGCCAGACGTGACCTGGCCCGTGTTGGACGGCATGAGACGGAAGCGCTCCGTGTAGTGGCTGAACACGTCCTTGGTCTCATGGTTTCCCGGCGCGACCATGAAGGGGACGCTAGCAGCGATCGGCTCGATCTCGTCCATGAAGATGTCGCCCACGTGGCCATTGGCCATGTGCAGGTCGTAGGCGTAGTCGCCCATGCCCAGCAGAGCGTCCACGTGGCCCTCGGCGACCTCGGACTGCATCATGGGCAGCGTCGCTGCGTTCTGGTAGCCGATATCGCCCGTGACCAGGAACCGCATGGGCAGAGCGGTCTGCGCCTCTTCTCGCGATGGCGCCGTCTTGGTCACGTACGGGATGGACCACGAATAGACTGCATTGCCCACGATGTACGTGTATCTGGTGTTGGTCTCGAGCCCCGTGACGTGCGCCACGTGCATCCAGCGCTTGACCTTCTGCTTGCCCGGGTCCGTGAACAGCGTTGTCGTGGCAGTGGCCACCGCAGGCGTGCTGCTTGTGATCGGCGTGCGGTAGCCTCGCTCCAGTTTGACTTGTGCGGTGCCTTGGTTGCATCCGTCCTTGGTCATCCACTGCACGGAGAAGCTGCCGGGCGTCTTCCCGTACGACGTGTGCACGTGCTTGGGGCGGCAGCGAGTCGCGTGCTTGTTGGAGCTCTTGTCCACGTGGTTATCGCCCAGACGGTGGATGTTGGACCAGCCGTGGAACTTGGAGCCGACCACGAACTCGTAGGCTGGGGCGCTCTTGCCGGCTCCCTCCAGCGCCAGGAACGCCGTATGCGTCGTATAGTTGTCGTTCTCGGAGAAGTACGTCATGGCGGGTCTGTGCGCGAACTCGCCGTCGTGGCCCTTGTCGATCTTGCGGAAGCGCACTTCGACCGACGAGTCATCTCGGCACGACTGCCAGGGCGAGCCTGCTGAGGTCGTGGGCGTCTCCTTGTGCACCTTGGCGATGAACGTGCGGCGCGTGGTCCACTCGACCACGCCGCGCGAGCCCAGCACGAAGGACCGGATGTCGTGCGGGATGCAGTTCTCGATCTCGCGCTTCTCCCAGTCGGCGTGCTCGTCCGCCAGCAGCGCATCCGCCTCGTCCTCGTCCAGGATGTGCACGTCCGCAGCGTGGACCGCCAGCACGAGCGCAAGCGCCCACAGCAGCAGCAGAGAGCGAAGAGAGGGTGGCATGAGGCTTGAGCGTCTTCTTGGGCTCTGTGGCTGGAGGAAGGAGAGCGAATCCTGTTCTCGCCAGCTGCCGATGAGGATGAAGGGACGTACTAAGGCGTACTGTACGGACTGAGGATTCATTCACTAAACCGACCTGACGATTGACGAGATTCGGTTCACTGGGGTTGAGTATAGACAAGGAATCTGGGACATGGAGTGGACCACATGACAACAGATTCTTATTTTTCTGGGCAGATTTGACGCTTGAGCTGCTGCAGGACAAATGCAGGGCCAAGAAAACTCAGGAATCTGTTGGGATTGGAGGATCGAGGGGGTGGCGCGTACTCTGTCCATATACTGTAGCGAGGTATAGTATGTATTGGTGCACAGTTGCTTTGGTTTGGCTTGGTCTTGGGCAGAATCTGCGACAGTGTGCGCATCATCACGAAGGCCAAACGTGCGGATCTGCGATGTGAGCCAGATGGCTGCTGCCCATTTTTGTCGCGATCTTGTTTGTTAGTTATCCCAAAAGTCGTTTCAAAGAATTCGGAATCTCTAACACCGTTTACGAGTACGATATGAATTGTGGATGCATCCTATTTGGGCGCGAGTGGGACTCATGAGAGTTCAGATACGCACATGATATGCCCCAAGGCGATGGGTAAGGGCAAAGGATCTTGAGCTGCAAGGCGTGGTACTCGCATCTCATGCTGGTTCTTCGACTCCTGGAACCCGCAACTAACGTATCAATCTCCATATCACCGATATGTTAGATCATTTCATCTAACACTTTTGTGTTAGGTCTAGTTCCGGATGTGTATACGCCACGTATACCGACATCCGGATTCGTCAGCATTACAAAAGCGCCAGTCACATGGGAGCACGATGCAGCCACAGAGTCCATCTTCCGCCCTGCGAACGTCACTCAGCACTGAAGAATTTCTCAGCGCTGTTCATGTGGTGGTGGCGGTGGCTCTCCTTCCCACATGACAGCACCACAAGAATATTCATCCAATCAAAGACCTCTCTTCTCCTTCAATCCACTTCTGATTGGCTGAAATACCGTCTACTACGACCCCGCCCCACTTCGGGTCCCATATTCGTTGGCGTTCAAAGAGCCCAAGACTCAAGATGGCGACGCCCTCCAGCTCCAGCGCGCAGCCCACGTGGTTCCCGCCGGCGCCCATGAACTCCCTGCTGGAGTACTGGGAGAAGCACTACCCGCTCAAGCTGTACAACTCCATGACCCGCTCCAAGACGGCCTTCGTGCCCATGAAGGGCAAGCGCGTGCTCTGGTACATGTGCGGCCCGACGGTCTACGACCAGACCCATCTCGGCCACGGCCGCACGTACACGTGCTTCGACTACGTGCGCCGCATCATGGAGGACTACTTCGGTTTCGAGGTGCAGCTGGTCATGAACATCACGGACATTGACGACAAGATCATCATCCGCGCGGCCGAGGAAGGGTGGCTCGCGGCGCACCCGGGCCAGGAGCTGCCCACGGACAAGGACGAGCGCACCAAGGCCGTGATGCAGTGGTCCTCGCAGCAGCCGGCCGAGGAGAACATGCAGCGCACCAAGGACCTGTCCAAGTTCTGGGAGAAGGCCTTCCTGGACGACATGGCGTCGCTCAACATCAAGACCCCGACCGTGCTCACGCGCGTGAGCGAGTACGTGGACGAGATCGTCGAGTTCGTGGAGGGCATCATCAAGAACGGCTTCGCGTACGAGAGCAACGGCTCGGTGTACTTTGACACGGCGGCCTTCGGCGCCTCCAAGGGCAAGGCCTACGGCAAGCTGCTGCCCGAGAACGTGGGCCAGTCGGAGCTGCTAGCCGAAGGCGAGGGCTCGCTCTCGGCCGGCAAGAGCGACAAGCGCAACGCCAGCGACTTCGCGCTCTGGAAGAAGTCCAAGCAGGGCGAGCCGTTCTGGGCCTCGCCCTGGGGCGAAGGCCGCCCCGGCTGGCACATTGAGTGCTCGGCCATGGCCAGCGACACGCTCAAGAACCTGGCCGGCGGCCAGATCGACATCCACTCGGGCGGCATCGACCTGCGCTTCCCGCACCACGACAACGAGATCGCGCAGTCCGAGGCGTACTTCAACTTCTCGCAGTGGGTCAACTACTTCGTGCACACGGGCCACCTCAACATCGAGGGCCTCAAGATGTCCAAGAGCCTCAAGAACTTCGTCAAGATCCAGGAGGCGCTCATGGACAACACGGCGCGTCAGCTGCGGTTCCTCTTCCTGCTGCACAAGTACAACGTGCCCATGGACTACAACGACAACTCGATGGACGAGGCCGTGGGCGTCGACCGCTTCTTCAGCGAGTTCTTCCAGAACGTCAAGGCCAAGCTGCGCGAACTGGGCGTGGAGAAGACCCAGAAGTGGACCGACGTGGAGAAGAAGCTCAACGACGTGCTGCTCGAGTGCAAGGAGAAGGTGCACCAGGCGCTGGCCGACGATCTCAACACGCCCGGCGCCATCCTGCTGCTCCAGCAGCTGGCCAAGGACGTGAACCGCTACATGGCGACCGACTGCGAGCACGTGTCCATGATCATCCGTGCCACGGCCGAGTACATCACGTACATCCTGCGCGTCTTCGGTCTGATCTCGAGTGCCACGGAGATCGGCTTCCCGCTCAGCGCCTCGGCTGACGGTGCTGCCGACCAGGAGACGATCCTCACGCCCGTGCTCGACATCTTCGCGCAGTTCCGCGACGAGATCCGCGAAGCTGCGCGCTCGGGCTCGGCCGACGGCAGCGCCAAGGACCTGGCCAACACGATCCTGCGTCTCTGTGACGAAGTGCGTGACGGTAAGCTGCCGCATGCCGGCGTGCGTCTCGAGGACCGCGCGACGGGCAACGCGATCTGGAAGCTGGCCAACAAGGAGGAGTTGCTGGAGGAAATCCAGAAGAAGGCCGACGAGAAGCTGCGCAAGGAGGAGCAGAAGCGCGCGCGACTGGAGGAGGAGGCTCGCAAGAAGGCCGAATTGGAGGCCAAGATGCAGATCCCGCCGGCCGAGCTGTTCCTGGGCGAGAAGGACAAGTACTCTGCCTTTGACGCTGCGGTATGTTTGCGTTGTGATGCATGAAGGTCTTGAACGAGTGGCTGATCAATGACGTTGTTTTTGCATGGGAATATTTAGGGCGTGCCTACGCATGACACCGCTGGCGAGCCGCTGAGCAAGGGCCTCGTGAAGAAGCTCGTGAAGGAGCAGGCCAAGCACAAGACGCTCTACGAGAAGTTTCACCAGAGCAAGTGAAGCGCATGAGGTTCATGTGTGATACTGTAGCCTTTTGTCATAACCGACAATGTCAGCTTTTGTGTTGCGAATTTTAGCCAATCCACGTCCTAGATTACATGATTACTCGTTTCTCATTGGATAAAAGTATGTGGTGGTCCTGCCTAAATACGTGGTAGTTCGTGACCAGGTACGCATGGAGGACGAGGGGGGAGGATGACGGACCAAGAGGCTAATGGCGCGCTCTCTGTAGCAGCGCACGACGTGGACAGAGACCCCAAGAGCCTTGACCATGGCATCCACCAGCGGCAAGCGCGAGAACGTGGAGCTGGCGCGCGGTATCAACGCCATTAGCGCCAACGGCCTGGCGCGCACCAACGGCCCTCGCTTCGCGCCCCGCAAGAGCGAGGCCAAGGTGCAGGAGCCCAAGAGCTCGTCCGCGCCGTCGGTGCCTGGCAAGTGGTACCCGGCCGACTACATCCCGAAGAAGCTGGCGTCGGCCAAGACGGCGCGCAACAGCAAGAAGACCGCCAAGCTGCGCAAGTCCATCACGCCCGGCACGGTGCTCATCCTGCTCTCGGGCCGGTTCCGCGGCAAGCGCGTGGTGTTCCTCAAGCAGCTGCCCTCGGGCACGCTGCTGGTCACGGGCCCGTACAAGGTGAACGGCGTGCCGCTGCGCCGCGTAAACCAGGCGTACGTGATCGCGACGTCCACGAAGGTGGACCTGTCGGACGTCACGCTGCCGGAGATCGACGACTCGTACTTCGTCAAGGACAAGCCCAAGGACAAGAAGAGCAGCAAGGAGCAGCAGTTCTTCGCCCAGGAGGCCACGGTACGTTGACTGACCGCCTTGCTATCATCTGCTGCTGAGCTCTGGTCTCCATATCGGCGCTTGGGATCGCTGGCACAAAGTTCCCAACCTTTTCTTAACGCCTGCTGGTGCTATTGTTGCTGCTGTGTGATAGAGCGCGGAGTTGCCGGAGCAGCGCAAGCAGGACCAGAAGGCCGTGGACGCCATCCTGCTCAAGAAGGTGGCCAACGAGCCATACTTGCGCGCGTATCTGAACGCCAAGTTCACGCTCTCGAAGAACGACCGCGTGCACGAGCTGCAGTTCTAGAGTGCTGGAGGGAGTCTGTGTGCAAGACAAGCAGGACGCGTGACGAGATTGCAGCTCAAGTGCTGTGCTAAATTAAATACGATCCCACGGTTGCGTGCATGAAGCTCTCTTGTTGAAACCACACGGCGTTTCGACTCGATCGTGCTCGTAAACTCTGCAGCACAGACGTGAGAATTCAATGGGGTACAACGGATAAAAATTGAGTATGGGTCACCTTTCGCTAGTCTCGCAGCGCTTGGAATGCGTTGCCATAATGAGTTCTGTTCGTGGTGCAAAAGCCTTCGCCTTCGTTTTTCTGCTTTCGGCAATGTTTGGCCTTGAAGTAGAATCGCACGCTGTTCTGCCGTCGCAATGATTGATCAAAGACATTCAAACGAAACTCATCGCTGTGAAGAAGTTGTTTGATTAGCTGAATGGAAAATTGTACTACGTATCAAGATTCATGCGTTCGGTGTCATGGGATGGCAGATGTCAGAACCATTAGTGGTTCAAAATGATCGGGTCAGAGTCCTCAGCTAATCCGAAAATGCAGCGGCATGACGAGAAGTCTCCCAGCTTAAAGAAAACTGTGATCCTCTCTGGTTTGCGGACAACATTCGTGATTGATCCGCTTTTGTTGCCTCGGAGATCGATGACGGCGTAGTCTTTTGTTGCGAGTGCAGCATACTTTCCATTTGCCTCGAATCGAGCCATATGCTCGCTGATCTTGTCTCCATTCACCAGCAATTCAACTCCCCATTGAAGACTTCCGTTCAAATAGAAGTCAATCTCTCCATTGCTGCGCTGGTCGCGTTGATGGGGCGAAGCTGGGAACACTCTTGATAGCTCTGGACATATGTAGCACGCAGGATGCGTGTGAAGCGCAAGAGCAGCCATAAACTGATGCTGGAAAGTAGCTTCCTTGGGGAAGGTGTCTTTGTGAGCCACAGACTGTCTGAGAGCAGTTGCAGACATACTTCCGATCACCTTCCTGATTAGCTCATGCAGCGACGTTGGATTCTCATCTCCACGACTGGGAAACAACCACTTGCTGTAGTATCTCTCAGCCAAGGGAGACGCAAACTTCACATAGCCTTCGCCATCTCGTGTTACAATCCCCGCTTTCATCAACCGTGTGAAGCACTTGTTTTCATCCTCGTTCAATTGCATACTCAAGGGTCCACACGTGGGATCGCGGACCAAACACTTGATAAGAAACAATTGAAGATTGCGACTGGCTGGTGTTGTATGCTCACTTCAGAAAGAGCGTGCCATTTGACTCACTAGGTGCCCGACAGGTAATACGCCAACAAATCTTGCTCGGTTGGCCCAACGGCCTTGCGAAAATGCTCGAAAATAGCGTCAAGGGAAACGCGCAATGAGCCAATGTGCCCATTGCACTCGCGTATGATCACCTCCAGCAACGTGGGAAATCGAAAGTTCGGTGGCAATCCGTTCTCCAAGTTGATGCATTGATGCGCCTCCTCATCACTGATCAAGAAGTCGTCTCTTGTCAGCTTCCACGGAATGCTGACGAACGCAATAGGGCTTTCAGGGGCATCTGTTTCCAGCAAATGCGTCGCGGAGATGATAAACCGGACGTGCGGTGGTAAATATGACGACGAGCCCTTGATCAGACCAGTCCAAAACGCAACATCTTGATACTGTCGCTGGCAGTCATCCAACATAAAGACGCACAGCTTGCCATCGGGTATACGACACGTTTTCTGAACAACATCGACCCCATGGCTGGCGAGAAGAGCCGTAGCATTTGCTTTGGGATCATCAAACGTGATAGGTACGTAGCGAATTTCCGGATGGCGACGAGCAAACAGTGCCAACAGCGAAGTCTTCCCCGATCCCGCTGGCGCTGAAATCAAGACGAAGTCGGTCAGGACTATCGTGTTGTAGAGTTTCTCCACCAACGCCTCACGTAAAAGGTGAGGTAGCTGCAGATTGATTCCGTCTGCATGAGGCCAATACGACGGGAACATCTGCGGTGATGCTTCGGCCGGAACCACGACCAAGACATTCACAGGGCCATTTCCTGCAGCTTCTTCCTCTTCACCCACTTCCCCCACTTGCGCATCAGACAGCCCAACGCGTCGCAGCTTTGCTCGCGCAACATCCAGATGCTTGAGGCCCTCGGTGTCGCTCACCACTTTGACCTCGTTTTCCGTCAACCACTTGTCGCCCTTCTTGGCCAAGTATAGCTGCAGCTTGTCAGCATCAATCGCCTTCAAATCGTTCTCCTTCTTCGCCTTGATTGCGTTCTTCAGTCCATTCACAGACTCGCTCGCATCGATTGTGACGTCGAAGGCGCTTCCTCCCACCACCGCGCACCACAGCGTCACCATCTTTCCCAACTGCGTTGCAATGCATAACCTCAAACCTCATCATTTTCGAGGTTTTATGTTAACACAATACTGAGGCGCGCGGTATCACTGCCGGTCGTCGCGTGACGAGATTGCAGCTCAAGTGCTGTGCTAAATTAAATACGATCCCACGGTTGCGTGCATGAAGCTTCTCTCTTGGTGGCTCTGAGTGAAGGGAGTCACACGGCGTTTCGACTGGATCGCGCTCGTAGAATCTGCAGGACGGGCGTTAGCATCCAATGCGAGAGAAGCCCATGAGCTGGTCGTACCTTTCGCCGGTCTCGCAGCGCTTGTCTCGCCCACGCCAGCTCCTGTAAGATCTCTTCCTTGGAATGCGTCGCCAGAATGAGATCTACCGACAGGCGAGTCGCCTGTGCTGTCTCCTCAATCGCAGACGCCGATTCTATTGGCTCAACCACGGGCGTTTGAGATGCTGCGTCTCCGAGAGTAGTTTCCTCAGTCACAGGCGCCTGAGATGTCGGCTCTGGGGCTGCTGATTCATCGCTCTCCGCTTGCTGGTCGTCCTCTGTTTGGTCTTCTAGTCATAGGAAAAGATCAGGATGAGTATGTCGCCTCCTCACTCAGAGAACTCATCAAACCAACCAGAGTGCTCATGCTCTGCATCGTCCTTTCGAATCGACACCCAATCTCCATCGCCTGACGTCTGTGCAATCGGATCCGCCTCCTGCATAGCGCTGTCTGCATCCTGAATGGACTCCACAGGCGCTACTTCGTCCACACAGCCCTCTGCTTGAGTTGGAACGACGTCTTCCTCTTCATGGACTTCAATCTCCTCTAGCGTCGCATCAGGATGCTCCTCTGTCGCCAAGACTTCATTGCTGATGGCTTCACGCTCCTCCTCTTCTGTTTGCGTCCTTGGAAACGCGAACTGCTCTCCAAACAGCACGTCAACCGTACACGGCAGACAGAGTCCGTCTGCCACGGGCCATTGCAGCAGAGGGACGTTGCGGTGCTCAATACCGAGGGCCGAGAGCAGCTCTGCGTCCAGCAGCTGCTGCGCCTCAGTTGCGAACGCGTCCACAGCGCTGCGTACGTCCCAGACCAGACGCTGCCGAGTCCGCCAGCCACGAAACGCAGCCTAATTGACACGAAGCGCCGCAAAGAGACGCGCTTTCAAGCGTTAGAGCGGGGCCAGCCGAAGTAATCCGTTAGTCGCTGTCCCGCATTTTTCTGCTTGGGAGAGCGAGCCCCAGAGTCAGAGAGCGCACACACCTGGATCCGCACGGCCGCCTCCGCTGGCCTCATGCCTATGCAACGCTGAATTACATGCATACAGGCGAACTTAACGCCCTGTCGCGTGTCAAACGTGCGCACATAGCCACGCACAGATTCTCAGAAGCGCACGAACGAATATAAGAAATATTCAGAAAACTGAATTCTGGGCACAGTGCGACAAGCCCACAGATTACGCGCAGAAAAACCTGGGTTATATTACGCTCCCACTTGATTTTTCAGCAGTTCAACGTGGTTTAAATCAGAGGGTATGGGTTTTCCATGACACAGTTTATCACCCAGATGGAAAAAATGCAGTTCGTATCTATGGGTTTTACTGAAAGCATCTGCAGCTCTGTGTTTTTCTGACCCTCTGCGATGATTGTCTTCTCGTGACGAGCTGCAGTTTCTATTCCAAGAGATCCGCATAATAAACAACGGCGGCATCCATCCAAGTGACCGACCCAAGCTAGAGAAGAGAACCTCATGATCGACTGGCGCTGGCTCTTGTCCATGCTGCTGGGCATGGCGCTGGCCGCGCTCTTCTTCAACCGGCAGACGCTGGCCGTACAGACGCGGAGCCTCGGCCGCCGCGTGCTCGTGTGGAAGACCATGCGTCGCCGCTTCGAGAACCAGCGGCTCACGCGGCTCAACTCGGTGGGCGAAGGCATGCACTCGCAGTTCATGTGGAAGAAGTCGGTATTCGGCAGCGAGAGCGAGTCCGAGAGCGACGGATCGACCGACAACCCGACGCCCGACGGACTCATGCAGGCGCAGAAGAAGCTGGTCTTGGTCATGGTCGGCCTGCCGGCGCGCGGCAAGAGCTTCGTGGTGCAGAAGGCCATGCACTACATCGAGTGGCTCGGCTTCCCGACCAAGATCTTCAACGTGGGCAACTTCCGCCGCAAGATCGGCAAGGCCGGCGAGGACGCCGACTTCTTCAGCGCCGAGAACGTGGACGCCAAGAATCTGCGCGAGGACATGGCCATGGAGGTGCTGGACGAGCTCATCCAGTGGCTGGAGGACAAGGGCCACGTGGGCGTGTTTGACGCGACCAACACCACCAAGCTGCGAAGGTATGTATTGGCGAAGTGGCTGCTCATTTATGCGCTTGCTGCTGGTACTAATGGCGCGATTGTAGGGAGCATATCCTGGACAAAGTGCGCTCGCATCGCAATATCCGCGTGCTGTTTGTAGAAAGCATTTGCGACAACCAGGAGCTGCTGGAAGCCAACTACCGCCGGTGCGTTTCTCTCTGCTTGCTTCAGTTCTAGTTCTGAGTTGTTCTCATGATCATTTTCTCTCTGGATTTGCAGAAAGCTCACGAATGATGATTACGCCGACAAGGACCCGGAGCAAGCGCTCGAAGACTTCCGTCACCGCGTGGCCGAGTATGAGAAAGTGTATGAGACCGTGGAAGACCAGGAGGATGCAGGCAATGCCTGCTACGTTAAGGTGTACAATGTAAGTGGGGAAGCGGCAGTTGACTGCCCAGAGAAGCACAATTCGGTGGTTCGAGTGGTCTCATGCTTCCATTGCAGGCTGGAGAAAAGATCCAAGCGCGCTACTGCCAGGGATTCCTTCAGAGCCACATCGTGTCCTTGTTGGAGGTATATTAAATCGCTTACTGCTGCTTGGTTATCTACTGAGTAGAGGAACTAACGGGGCTTTCTTACGATAGAACATTCATCTCTGCCCTCGACGCATTTGGCTCGTTCGTCCCGGTCCGAGCACCACGAGTTGCCACGGGATTCTGGGACTGGACTCTGATCTTGCACCGGAAGGCCACCGGATCGCCAAGGCGATCGGCCGGTTCCTGAACACGCAGCATCTGGAGAGACCGATGGAGGTCTGGACCAGTGCCATGAAGCGCTCTCGCCAGACCGCGAGCTATCTGCCAACACGTCATCTGAAGCGCTTCGTATCGACGACGCTGCTGAACGAGCTGGGCGGAGGCGATTTCGAAGGCCTCACCTATGACGAGATCAAGAAGTACTACCCGAAGCACCACACTGCACGCAAGCAGGACAAGCTCCACTACCGCTACCCTGGCGTCGGCGGCGAGAGCTACGTCGATGTGATCAGCCGATTACGCTCGCTGATCATCGAGTTTGAACGCAAGAAGCGCGATGTGCTGGTCATCTGCAGCGATTCCGTGCTGCGATGCTTGATGGGCTATTTTGCCGGCTGCGAAGCTGAAAAAGTGCCATATCTCGAGTGGTACGAGAACATGGTCGTGCAACTGAGTCCGCACCGCGACGGCTGCGATATCCAGCGCATCCCGCTGGACTTCACTGAAGAAACATCGAGCATGTCCAGTCCGACGCACAGCGAAGGTCCGTCGGAGCCCAGCTCACCCACAAGACGGAAGCTCGAGATCTGAGTGCTTCGCATCCTGCTTGTTTACAATTTTTTCATGTCTTTTTATAGCTGTGAATGCTGCTTCAAAATGGAAATATGATGTATTTCAGCCTAACAATCTTCCTCATCCAGCGCTCGCTCTTGTCGTTGTAGTAGATTCTTGGTCTCCGTTCCACTCAGTGGAAGCTGCTGCTTGCCAATCAATCGCAGGCCATGGACAAACTCGAGAAGATCCACGTCGCTGTTCGTGTGCGGCCGTTCTCTCCGTCGGCCAGCTTTCGTGGCGATTGCTCTCATGAAGCAATTTCCTGCAGCCCGGATGGCGAATCCGTCTATGTGTGCACGGATCCAGCGAGAAAGCAGGCTGCGTCGTTCCAGTGCGAGACGTATCTGCCTTCAACCATGGCTCAAGACGAGGTCTTCGACGCTATCAATGCACGTGAGCTGATTCAGTCGGCACTGGACGGCTTCCCGGTCACGATCTTTGCCTACGGACAGACCGGCGCGGGCAAATCGTTCACGATCTTTGGGAAAGAGGACGGCAGCTGCGAGAAGAAGCTGTTTGCGCAGTCGACAGACGGCATCCTCCCACGAACGGCGATCGAGCTCATGCACGCGATCGAGGAGCGTAGTCAGGAAGTTGAGTACACGCTGCGAGTGACTTGCGTGGAGATCTACAATGAGCAGGTACGGGACCTGTTTGACCCGCGCAAGGAGTCTTTGGCAGTGCGATCCACTGCTGAGCACGGGTTCTTTCTGGAGAACGCCACGGTCATGGAGTGCGTGACAGCCAAGGAGATCGTGCGTGTCGTGAAAATGGCGGCACTGAATCGCATGAAGTCGAGCCACCAGCTGAACGACCAGTCTAATCGAAGCCACTGCCTCGTGACGATCTACATCGACTCGAACCCGCTGGATGCGGAGAACGGCGTGAAGAAGTACGGCAAGCTGACCATCGTGGATCTGGCTGGCAGCGAGCGAGCTAGCGATACTGGCGCAGTCGGCACACAGCTCAAGGAGACCGGCCACATCAACAAGAGTCTCTACTGCCTAAGCCAAGTGATCCAGGCGCTGAGCTCTAAGACCAAATCCAAATTCGTGCCGTTCCGAGACTCGAAGCTGACCATGGCAAGGCTTTTGCTCGTACGAAACGTGCACTAATCCTCTCACGCGGCTGTCTGTTGTAGCTATTAATCGACAGTCTGGGCGGCAATAGCAAGACGCTGATGATCGCGTGCGTGAATTCGTCGCCCCAATTTTCGGCTGAGTCCATTCGAACGCTCCAGTTCGCCATGGGCGTCGCCAAGATCAAGAACCGCCCGACGGCATTGCTGAATCCTCACGTGAGCTTTTGTATCCATGAGTCTTTCCTTTCTCTCGACTGAATTGATTCTCTTAGGAGAAACTCATCATCGACCTGAAGGAGCAGATTCGACTGCTGAAGATTGAGAATATGATGCTGCGATCACGAACGCCTGGATGTAAGTCTCAATATATCCCATACACAAGCGCCACTTGAACTCATTTGTATCGGTTTCTGTAGCCTATCCAGTGGAGTTTGAGCCTACGGCACTGAGTGATCGAACAAGTGAAGCGATGCCGAGATCTTACAAGATGAATTCCAATCAGCAGCAAAAGCCGCCCAAGTTGGTTCGGCGTGCATCGACTCCTGGCTCCTCGATCCAGCGCGGATTGATGACGCTGTGAGTGATAGAGCTACTCCTATTTGCTGGTAGCTATTGCATTTGACTATGAGTGGCGTCTACAGGAAGCAAAAGCAGCTTGCAAAAGCTCGCTCGCCATCCAAGAAAAGGTTCGTCTCTCGTGCTGCTCCCTTGAAGCTCGAAATCTCACTAAAACCCTTCGCAGCCAAAGCAAATCGAAAGGCAAAAGAGCGTCCGGAATCAACAAGTCTGCGCTCCCAGCAGTCGCACGGACACCTCCGCACTCGAGTCCGAGTCTTGCTCCAATGCCTCGACCAGCATCTGCACGATCGATGACACCGCCGCCTCAGTACGACGACCTCTTTGGCATTGAGACGGTGCCGATTGCTCATATGACAGCAGCGCCAGTCCTCCCACCGCAACTCCATCGCAGCAACAGCTCCAGAAACAAACTCACGCCCTTGGCACTGCCCTCGACTGACAACCAGACTCAACACCAGATGACTGAGACCATCACGCCCGACGCCCAAGTGCAGCGGCTGCTCAAGCAAATGATGATGATGCAGCCATCCAGTTTGAGTTGTGGAGATCCTGTTCAGTACGAGAAGAGACCCATGCCACAGGCGGCGCGCCAGTGGGACGACGAACGGTCCGAGCAGCTTTTCCAGCAGCTCTGTCAGCTTTAGCACTTGCCTTTGTTAACGTCATACATGGCAAGTTGACTGCCTTCAGGACCCAAAGTACTACGCAACTCTCAAAAATCTCTCACCACCTCCTCGTTCTGTTTGCTATCGTGCGGTCATTGTGGGTCCCCGCTCGGGTGTTGAATTGAGTGAGCACTTTGACAAGCCCCAGTGAATTCTCGTAGATGCTGCAGCAGGTTTCTTCGTCTTCGTAATCCCACAGGCTTCGATTCGCATCCGGATCCAGACTCAGCTGCTCCAAGTCTCGAGAAAGATCGTCGTCAATCGAGTCCATGAGCAAATCTCGGACTCGAACACACATCCGGTGCTTCACCGGCCGCAGATTGCGGCTCAGCTCGGGTTTAACGTGCCGCATGGACACCGAAATGACCAAATTGCTGCTCTGGCGTCGGATCAGATCTCTCTTACGCTGCCGAAACTCTGGTGTGGGTCTGACGCTGTCTTCAACACTATCGCAAGGTGATAATTGATCACGGCTCGGCTTCTCTTGTCTCCAAGAAGCTCGCGAGAGACTGGTGGTCAGGTAGCTGCCTGGAAGGGCAGGCAGCGTCTGACATCGAGTCAGCAATGCGTCGGCTTCAGCGATATCGATCACGTTTACATTGACCACATTGGAAATTGGTTCCGGTGCTGCGGTTTTAGGAATCTGGGGGCAGGTACTGATAACACAAGGGCTGTGGTCCTCGATGGAGTCCTCTCGAAACAGCGTCGGACGGAGCACCGCTGAGTTCATGCGACGGCGACGGCGACGCGGCTGTTTGTGTGGCTCAAGCGTAGCATCCTGGACGCCATCACTGAGATTGCTCTCGCTCTTGAGCTTGTATCGCGCTTGTCGTGGTTGTCGCTCACCCAAAGCAGCGCTGATCAATGCTCTTTTGGGAGTGGGAGCAGCAGTCTTTACAGGCGCCTTCGGAAGCTGGTGAAGAGTGGGTTTTGTGGCTGAGGCCTTGACCCAAGAGCAGCTGATCTGTCGCTCCTCTTCGTCGTCCTGCTCCCAGCCGCAGAGTGTCAGAAGGCCGTCGTCATCCTCCATGAAGATCCCAAATGAAAAGCCCAAGAATAGGCCTGCGAAAACCGAAGAGCAGGCCCAGAAATAACATTCAGCAGCAGCCGATTTTACGATTACTACTCATAGCAAACCAAGTACAGTATCGCAGGAACGCTTTGGCTTGCATTGTCCACACTCGCCCTTGTCACTATTGTACCTGGTCACTGTTGGATATGGGTACAGAATCTGATTACACTGGTTGGTTGGTTGTTCAAACTCTTTACAGAGAGAGAGAGAGAGAGAGAGAGAGAAAGGATTGAGCATGAGCAGCGTCTGGATGGATTACCACTTTGCGCCACGCCGCGCACATCATGGCGTGATCATCTTCCCGTTTGCGGTCATCTCTTCTTAGCATCTCAACAATCATGATACTAAATGTAGACCCAAGGCATCCACCCACTGGGTTCATACGCTCTCCACGCCATCAGGCCAGCCAGACCAACAGGCCATTAGGTCAGCCAGCACCATGCGTGCATGGGATGGCTCCTGGATTCTCACGACCGGCTGGGTCTCTTCGAGGGAGATTCTGGACACGCATGTCTCACGGTCTTCTCCAACATTCACCTGCCGAACCGCATGCACCTCTCAAAACCGATCGCACGCGGTCTGGTCTAATCGGGGCGTAAACATCCGCGATGGACGCGAGTCTGCTGGCCAGAGCTGCGGCCATGGGCCGGAAGGACGAGGAGGACGCCGCCACCGCCCTAGCCAACCGATGGAAGACGCTCTCGGTGCTCGACCTCATGAGCCGTACGTATCGCTTGGCGCTGCGGGTCTCTAGAGACCGATAGAAAGAGAGAGACTGATGCTTCTCTGCTACTGTAGAGCTGGCGCTGACGCCTGCTGGGCGCCCTGTGCTGTACGGGGGTGAGGTGGAGATCTACTCGGAGGAGGCCATCAGCCTGTACGACCACAGCGAGAAGACCAAGCACCTGTACGGCCGCTGTACAGTCACGACCCACCGCCTCTTCTACATGGACGACAAGTGCAGTCCGCCAGTGTCGCTGTACATCCCGCTGGAGTGGGTCACCAAGATCACCAAGGAGGCCGGCTTCCTCGCTCGTTCTGGTGCGTACAAATGCTGTGTATTGGTCTGTAAAGGCCCCCTGACCTGACTGAATTGCGCTACGCAGCCAAGCTGCGCATTGAGATCCAGATTCCGCCGCCAGCCAGTATCTCCTCGTACTTCAAGCTCTCGTTCAAGGACGGAGGGCGAGACGACCTGTACAGTCCGCTGGAGGCCTCCATGAGGAGGCGCGCGTGGAAAGAGGCCAAGCCGAGCCACATGGCCGACCGGCGTCTGCAGAAGCGGCAGTTCAACGCCGCAGACGCTGGTATCGCCGGCATCCTGCGTCGACAGAAGGAGGCGCAGCAGGAGAGCACGGAACTAGCAGCGCTGGCGTTCTCGGACCTCGCGAACCTCATGGAGAAAGCGAGAGACATGGTAAATGCCACGCTTTGCTTGCCCTGGAGACTGGCATTCGTCTGATTCCGTCTGTGCTTTTAACAGGTCGGACTCATTGAGCGCTACGTGGACAGCCAGAAGGTGAAGGAAGGCAGCGCGGCTGAAGACAGCGAGGCAGTGACGTCGCTCATGCTGGACATGGGTATCATGAGTCCCGTGACGCGGGAGAACGCCGGCGGCGCGTATTTCAACCAGCTGGCGAGACAATTAGCCGAGTTTCTGAGCGACTACATGCCGAAGAACGGAGGCATCATGACGCTTTCGGATATTTATTGCATGTTCAATCGCGCGCGTGGCGTGGAGTTGATCTCGCCCGACGATTTGTACCAGGCCGCCAGGCTGCAGAAGCCGCTCAAGCTCGGGTACCACCTGCGGAGGTTCCAGGGCGGGCTCATTGTGCTCCAATCAGGTGCGTTCTGGCGACTGATACCTTTGAAAGAAAGACCTCTGTGTAATCACTGCTTTGGGTGCTTGCAGATTCGCATCGGGAAGACCGCGTGGCTGAACGTCTCGTGAACATGACGCAGAAGTCGTCGAGTGGGTACATCACGAGCACCGACGTGTCGATTGAGATGCACACGTCGGTCCCTTTGGCGTGGGAGTATCTCAAGGTAAAATTCTCGATTGTTTTGTGCGCTGATCATGAAACGCAGCAGCTCACCTTGGCCGTTTGTGATTGACGCAGGTCGCTGAAGAACTGGGCAAGCTCTGCCGCGACGACACGTTCGAAGGGATCAATTTCTATCCCAACCGGTTCGCGACGTTTGAAATCGACGCATAGAATCTGTGTGTGTAGCGGTGCGTTCAGGTGCAAAATCAAGCGAAAGAAAGTGGTTTGAGTGTGTGAAGTTACGTCTCTCTTTCTAGTCAGAAGAGTCCTGAGGCGATTGGTAGCTTTGCCGCAGCGGATCCTGCCTTGAAACACTAGACTGCGGCTGAGAATTCGCATGATCGGACTGATTTCCCATGCGACTTTGAGTTCGAATGCCTCGCACGGTCTTGAGAGCGCCCACGACCTACGCATCAGACGAACAACCGTGAAGCTCTGCACGTTTGAATACTCTATCAGACATCGACGTCCTTACCACTCGCTTCTGGAATTCGTCGTTCGTGCTGTCTGTGTGTGCATCCATAGCGACCATCGTGGACACACAGACGAGCTCGTCTTCGTTCTCCTGGTTGGAGCCCAAGGCCATGGAGCTGCTCAGATTGCGGTCCAGGACCTCCAGCATGCGCGACTCGCAGAGCTTCTCCTGCAGCCGCCGATACGTGAAGCCTAGTCGTCTGGTCGGCCGCTTGTGCTCCGTCTGGATGTCGTCCACTTCCACTTCCGGGTTCATTTGCTGGCGTCTTGAAAACTGAAATGTGTAGCCATCTTGGTGCGCGCCAGTACCGTAGTCCATAAATAACCACGCCCCTGCGCTATTTTTGTACTGTCGTAGCAAATCAGTTTGCAAGCATGAATCCATGGACGGATGACCAGCGGCGCGGGGTCTCATATCGCGTGGCGCTTGGCGGGCTGCAGGCCTTCGTGGCGCGGAATGAGCTGCAAGGAGAGAACAACAGCAGAGCTGAAGGAGCTCTCACTCCATCAGCGGAGAGCTTCACGTCAGTGGAGTTGATGCAGCAGCTCAAGCAGCTCATCGACGCCAAGACGGATATGCTGGAGGTATGATATGATACGAGCAACAAGCGATGCCTGCGAGTGGGCTAACAATGGTTGGCCCTGCTACTAGGAGCTGCGGGCGCTTGAGCGCCTGGAGATGGAGATCCTGACGGCTGGGGCACTGAGAACAGCGCAGCTTGAGCACAGACGCGATCGGATCCATTCGCTAAAGGAGCAGCTCCAGCGCGTATTGGACATGAAGCCTGTGATTCTGCGGACATTGCGCAAGCACGTGGCGCCAGAATCCGTGGCCATCGCCATCGAGCACCAGCGGTGCGTAAATACCACGCCTTGCTATACCGGTAGTAGTTTAGCAGCGTTTTCATGTGCATTCTGATCAAATTAGGACGTTTATCGATCTGTTTCTGAAGATCGGCGATGAACTGCCCCGCTATAGCCACGTGCTCACAGCTCTCGACGCCAATACTATGAACTCCATGTCCACGACTCTCGCGCATCGGCAGCAGGCGTTCGAATCGCTCGTTGCAGAGCTCAAGACCACGATCGCCAAGTTCCAGACCATGTGCGACGACATTGGCCAGTTGCGCAATGCCTACGCGCATCTGCACGTGGCCACTGCGCAATCACAGTACGCCTCCAGCGTCGACGAACAGCCGAGGCAGTGAATCAGACAGACCTACTGTCGGTAGCTGCAGCTGCAGGCGGCCTTGGCGCGACGACACTTGCGGCATTGCGGCACGGGTGGCTTGTTGCGCTTGGGGCTGTTGGAGCGGTGACGCGAGTAGCTGTTGCTATTGTCTCGGTACCGATCGCGTGATGAAGAAGAGCCGCCACCGCCATCTCTGCTGCTGTAGCGATCACGCGAACGCCCACGGTTGTTTCCTCCTCCGTTGTAGCTTCTGTTGTTGTCGTTGTAGTTGTCGCGGCTGTCGCTTCGGTCGCGTCGGCTGCCCCCACCTCCGTAATAATTGCCGCCAGAGTCTGCGCGAGCGCGCTTATGGCTGTGATGCGAATCGTCTTGCTCTTTCAATTCCACGCAGCGCTTGCAGTGACGCCCGTCGTTGCCGCTGACACACATGGATCGAGGCGGCGCCGTGCGCGGCTTTCGCTCCGTGTCAGCTTCCTTCGGACGATGGAACCATTTGGGCGCGGGCTGGAACCGCTGCGCCACGCGGTTGCAGATGACCTCCATGTAATCGTGGATGGCTTCCTTCGACACGTAGCGGTCGTAGAGCTCGTTGGCCCGCGCCGCGATCTGCTGGCACTTGTCGTCGTTATCGCGGCACCACTGGATCTGCTCAGCCAGATCTGACAGATCCTCCTTTACAGGCACGTGGTCTTCGTACGGCTTCAACAGCGGATAGTACCACATCTCATCCGCCACGCAACGGGACGTGACCTTGAGGATCACACCACCCAGACGCATCAGGAACGCGTATCGATTGGCAGCGCAATGGCCTTCCACGTACAGAATGTACTTGAACGTGGTCTGCTCGTAGATCGGGATGAAGTGTTCTCGTCCGGCCTTGAAGTTAAAGCTGTCATCATTATTGCGTAAGAAGGTCATGGGCGTGCCTGCGATCTTCTTGTCGCGCAGATTCCACGTAGTGACCTCGGCGTTCAGGAACGGCACATCATCGCCTGTCTCCTCGCCGTTGAGCTTCGGGTCGTTCTTCCACGTGTTGGAGAGGTGAGCCAGGTGCAGACGCTGGTTCGTGTCGATCGTCGTGCCTCCGCCAGTAGCGCTACCACGGAAAAACGCCGTGTTCACCTTCTCCTCCCAGGGCTTGTAGAACTTGCGGAAGTTGTTGGCCGTGAACAGATCTCGAGCTCCTTCGACTCCGTGGCGCTTGCGCCCGTTCGCGCCAGTGTCGCAGAAGCATTCCCAGTCGTTCTGGCAATGCATCGGGTCCCTGCAGGGACAGGCATCGCAATGCGTGTGCTTGAACGACTGCGGGAACACGAGGCCCGTGGCCGCTTCCCAATCTTCTGAACACGGGAACGGAACGTCCGCAAACCTAAATGCATCAAGGAGTTATTAGCAGCAGCCACTTGAGATTCAAATAACGAGGCTCAAGCCCACCGTTTGGAAACGTAGAAACTCATGATAGGTGCGTAAGTCGCGTATCGATGGTCCGTGAGTGGGATATCATCGTCCGGGTTCCGATCGTCCTTGTCAAAGAGGAAACTGTACGGCTCACTCAGCGTTTCCTGGCGTTCCCAACCAGTGAGTCGCATGCAATAATGACAAGGAGATAGAGACCATGTTCATACCTTCAGATGCGGATAATCACGCTTGTTGATGAAGAATTCGCAATCCGGAATGTCTCGGTGCTTGCAAGCGTCCTCCAGCCTAAGGTTACATTCCGTCACAACCAACGACCTCTCTCATCAAGAATGGCAGCAGCAACGTACATATCACGAAGCTGCGCCAGGAACTGGTCGCCCCAGTACTGCGTCTCATCGGCCTTGTTTCGGTAGCGGCAGTGCTCGTTGCAGATGATGTTGCCATTCGCCCACCACTTGCGCGGGTCGGGAATGATGTTCTCACGGCGATAGTAGTTCTGCTTCTCTGTGGAATCACGCATGAACCCATTCAGCGTTTCCTGCTCGTTCTTGGCGTATGGCAAAGGCGAGCAACTCACCTCTGTAGTAGCTGTGCATGCTGCCGTCCGAGCTGTCGAACTTGATGTTGTCTCCCCAGTTGTTCTCGTAGTCCTTGTTGGCGAAGGGCACGAACAGCACCACGCGACGCCGACGGATCATGACGAAAATGCCGCAGCGCATGTGGTGGAACAGGTACTTGAGCGTGTGCATGGTGGACTCGCGATTGGTCTATGATACGATTGATCAGAGATAGCGATCAAAGGATGGCCGCAAACGGGATCTTACCTGGCTATGGAAGGGGAGGTTCAAGCGGTAGTCCACGCCCTCAGCGACGCCGCTGCCTTCGCCCTCCATGAATCGGTTCTCTGGGCTGATGTCGCCCGGCGGCATGGGCGGGAACCGTTGGTCGTACTCCTCGATCTTTGGGATCAAGATGGTCTCAATCTGCATCCAGAGCCACACGATCACGTCACTATTACCCAAAGAGCATGCGCAGTCCTTCGCACAAGGCTTTATACGCGCTGCGTCGCACCTGGTTCCAGTCCACGAGCATGGAGAAGATGTGCTGCAGCTTGGGGTAGTCCGGGTTCGAGCCTCTCCAGCAGTGCTGCTGGATGAACTTCTCGCACTCGGACTTGGTCGCGAACTTGGGGACGCCCCTGGCGCCATCGTCATAGACCACGCGTCGCCACTCGGGCGTCTCCTCGTCCTCAAAGGCGAAGATGCCGCGCAGCATCGGGCGCTCCATATTGGCCCCTCCAAACGAAAATGAACCGCCGAACCAACTCCAGTCGACTAAGGTTTAATAGTGTGCACCACACTATTGTGTGTCGCCCATCCTTGCAGAAGTAATAAGTATTTGTTGTGGCAGTAGTCAAACTGAGTCTTACACAGTTTATGCCACAAAGAGGCAAAGCGTAGAGAACACATCATGCCACCAGCTGATATCTGATACGCGAAAGCAGACATGTTGCGTGCTTGAAGACCACGCGTGGTAAATCTGTGCACAAACACTCAACAGGCCGATGTCCTGTCTTCCCCGGAGAGGCACGTACAGTAGTTGGAGCCTCGCTGGCCACAGCACAGACGATAGCAACTCCAAGATCCAGGACGCTACCGGCAAAATTCCACTGAAGTGTGTTGTCACACAGTTGATGCTACGCGAAAGACTAGTCGATGGTGAACCTATTAAATTTTCTCCTGTGCGTAGCTACACTGCGTAAACCACGCTACATCAGTCTCTGATCGACGGATGAGCGTCTATCGATGCTGCCAGGTCCGTGGCATCCTGTTGATATCACTAGAGACCTAGAGATCCGGTCAAAGTTTTGAGTGCAGGAACACAAATGACTTGGCGTGAGTCGGGCGCCCGCACGCCATCGATTCGAGAGCATGGAAGATCACAGCAAGCGCCCGCTAAGGATTCAGGTGTGACCTTCGTCAGTGCTTCTCAAGACCAAGAACGCCAATTGACACAATCAAGAGCAATGGACATACCGGTAACTATAAGGTGCAATGCAAAGCACGGCTTCTTCTGAGAGCTGCTTGTCTTCCTTGTGCGCTCGACATCTTGTTGACAGTCGATTGCTTGTCACATGCTTCACGTCTGCCATGTGTTATCAAACCTAACTGTTATGCCACACTCAGTACCCTATCCGACACACTCTTCGCCACCAATTGAATAGGGTACCCACGATTACACACAAATCATGATGATTCCAAAAGAGCCATTCCATGCATTTCCCACTTGCTGCTGCCACCGTCCGACCGTATTTATTCTATTTCGTTGAGTCGAAATTGGACGGGAAACCGCCTGAGAGGCACTCACTCGTGTTGAAGCCCAAAGACAGAGACCTCCATCCAGCAGCCATGGAGCAGCCTCCGCCGCCGCCGCCAGCGCTCGAGGCCAAGAGCCCGAGCGCCAACAAGAGCCCGCGCAGGTCGCCGCGCCACCGGTCGCCGCCCGTGTCGCCCACTGTGGCCGCGGGCGCGAACCGCCCAGACTCGCTCAACAGCTACCCGGACATGACGCGCAGGGGATCGCACTACGACGCCGACTTCTCCAAGCGCGATTCCGTCGCGAATATCCGCCGAGAGGTCGCGAACCACGCCACGGCGCTCTTCCATCGCGATCAGGACCGACAGGTGCACGTGTTCCAGGAGCCGCCGCGCATCCGCGTGCTGGGCGGGCGATCGGAGGAAGCCTGGCCGGCGCGCTATGTCGAGTACGACATCGAGGTATGTGCATCGCTCAGTCTGCATGGACTTGCGGCGGCGTGACTCAGCTGTTGTCTCTACAGTTGAAGTACAAGAACTACACGTGGCAGGTGGAGATCCCAAAGTCCATGATGTATGGGCTCTGGTTCTTCATCAAGTCCACATTCCAGCTCAAGTACCCGAACTCAAACAGCGGCTCATCGCAGATCATGCACAGTCAGGGCGGCGGATCGTCCTACTCGACTTCCAATCTGCCGCCGCTGCGCAAGCTGTTCCTGGCCAACGCCGAGAAGTCCATCAGCCCCGACATGATCACGCAGATCCAGGACTATCTCAACGCGGTCGTCAAGGTGCCGCGGCTGCTCTCGTCGTCCTACGTCGTGTCCATGTTCCAAGTCAGCAACAGCACGTTCGACGAGGACGAAGGCTATACGTCGATCCGAGAAGGATGGCTCAAGGTGCGCCTCTGGCTCAAGGGCCATCGAGACAACGTGCGCGTCAATCGTGGCGCCATCACGTGCGACAACGAGTGCTTCAACTGCATGTGCGTCTTCAAGCGAGTCAACTTCAAGTCCAAGAAGTGGCGTTGGGTCGCGTTGAAGCACTCGAGCATCGCAATCTACGGATCTATCCAGGTGCGTTGGCTTTCTGATTCTGTTTTTGTTGAGGAGTCGTGTGTGACATGCGACTGATTGAATCGCAGGACGAGCGACCCGTTGAAGCGTTCCTCTTTGATCAGAAGTTTCTGATTGAGCGAGGCATCCACTCGGCTGGCTCCAACACGGCTCTGATCGTGTCCAACTCGACCTACGTGCTCCAATTGGAAGCCAAGACGAAGCAGTCGATTCTCAAGTGGGCCAATGCGATCCGCAAGGCTGCAGAACTTAGTGACTGGTCTCAATCACACCGTGACGATTCATTTGCTATCCCGCGCCAGCCGAGCCAAGTACAGTCATACGCACGCTGGTTTGTCGACGGAAAAGATGCCTACGAGTCCATCTACGACTCTCTGTTGGCCGCCAAGAAGGAGATCTTCATTGCTGGCTGGTGGATTTGCCCAACGATCCACCTATTGCGCCCTGCTGCGCTGTATCCCCATGGCCGTCTGGATCAAGTTCTCCTGAAGAAGGCTGAAGAGGGTGTGAAGGTAAGTTTGAAGTTCGTGGTGCTTGTCATTAGAAAGAGTGCGAGGCTGATCAACCTTTACTCTTCCTGCAGGTTTATGTGCTGATGTACAAGGAAGTCTCAGTGGCTCTCACCTTGAACAGCAACTTTTCCAAGACAACGTTCCGACGCTTGCATCCAAATGTGAATGTGCTTCGTGATCCTGATTTTATCATGAAGCAATTGGGCATGTGGTCCCACCACGAGAAGATCGTGAGCATTGATCAGAAAGTGAGCTTTGTGGGTGGATTGGACTTGTGCTTCGGCCGATGGGATGATCCAAGTCATGCGCTATTTGATGAGCCAGATCAACTCACCAACTTCCAAGGCAAAGATTACTCCAATCCGCGCGTGAAGGATTTTATTGACGTCCATCTACCGGACAAAGATCTGATTGACCGATTTACGACGCCTCGAATGCCTTGGCATGACTGTCACTCTCGTCTGGAAGGACAGGCTGCTCGTGATGTTGCTCGCCACTTCATTCAACGATGGAACTTCTCGGTTTCCACAAGACGAAAGAAGGCCAAGCTGCATCATTTGGTGCCAATGAATGACTTTCCAAAGATCGTTGAGCGCGATAATGGCAATCTTTTGAACAAGCGTCTTCAGAGAGCTGTCCGAGCAGTTCAGGCAATGCATGGCTTGCGAAAGCTCACCTTGACATCAGAACAAGAATCCAAGGAAGAGCTGGAGGAAAAAGAGCCTGAAAATTCGCCACCTGCTCGTGGCAACCGTCGGAACAGAGATAAACCTCAAGATCGCGACGAACCCATTGTGTCGCCTCGATCAGGTTCGCCTGTTTCTGAGAAGTACAGCCCCAGAGCGGGAAGATTGGCACCCATTCCTGGATCATCTGCAAGAGGAGTTCAATTTGCCGCCGATCCGCCTGCTGAACCTCATCGAGGGTTTGACAGCGATCGACGCCTATCGCGTTTGCTGAGTAATCACGACCTGAACGACGAGCCCAAAGGATTTGATAAAGCAATCATGGAAGATGAAGAAGAGGATGATGAAGAACGAGAGGCTTCTCAGGAGGTCTCCGAGACTGATTCGATTGCGGCAATGAAGAAGGAAAGTGCATTCAGGGGACTCCCTTGTTCGGCCCAGATCTTGCGCAGTCTTTCGTATTGGTCTGGTGGATGCCCAACGGAGCGAAGCATTCAGAATGCCTACATCCGTCTCATTGGTGCGGCACAGCACTTCATCTACATTGAAAACCAGTTCTTCGTTTCTGGGCTGGAAGGTGACCATTTCTGCGCCAATCGTATCGCTAACGCACTCGTTGAGCGCATTCGCCGAGCTGCCCAAAACAAAGAAGACTTTCGCGTGATGGTTGTGATGCCACTTCTTCCAGCGTTCCCTGGTAAAATCGACGACAAGGAGGCCAGCAGCCTGCGAGGTGTGATGTACTGGCAATACCGCAGTATTTGCCGAGGGGAGAACTCCATCTACCACACGTTGCTGAAGGAGCTCGATGACGATGTGTTCGGATACATTGCATTCTATGGGCTTCGTACGCACCGTGTGGTGGGAGGAACTCCTGAGACCGAGGAAGTCTACGTGCACAGCAAGGTCATGATCGTTGATGATCGCAGCTGCATTATCGGCTCTGCCAACATCAACGAGCGCAGTATGAATGGCGACCGCGACTCTGAGATCGCTGTGCTGGTTGACGACACTGAAATGGACGAGACGATTCGAATTGCCGATAACACCATGAGTGTGGGCAAGTTCGCTCACTCTTTCCGCATGAAGCTCTTTGAGGAGCATTTCGGTATTCGGCGTGGAACGCCAATGTACGAAAAGTACTCGGACCCTGTGAACCGAGACAGTTGGTATTCGATGCAGGACCAAGCGATGAGGAACTGCCAAATTTATGAATCTGTCTTTGGATGCCTGCCATCAGACAATGTACTTTCCTTCAAGCAGATCAACATGCAAGTGGAGCCAGTGGCCAAGCGCGAAAGTTTTGCTGCCACTGCGAAGAACGCATTCCACAATCGCCCCAAGCTCCGATCTCGTGGAGAGAGCAGCGAGGCCACGAGAATATCGAGAATATCGATGACGATTAATAACCCGTCGCCAACCCCTTCGACCGGCCCCGGCTCCCCCTTGGGCCTGCTTAGTCCTAAGAAGATCGTATCCTCACCACTCGCTGACGATCCTGTCGCCAATTCAGAGATCCAGCCGGAGTTGAGCCCATCATCACCTTCAAGTTCCAAGCAGAAGAAGAACGGATCTGTGCAGGACAATCAATCTCCGCGCAGCGCAAGCAGTCCGACCAACGGCAATGCTACCGCCGAGCCCTCTCCATCAGGAGACAAACGAGAGGACTCATTTATGGGAATGAATGTCAACATGCGCGACAGCTCGCAGATCCTGGGTCGCAAGGACGAACTCAAGGGCATCCAAGGCCACATTGTGTATTTCCCATTGAAATTCCTCGTGGAGGAACCTCTGGAGCCAAAGCTTCTCCCGGCTGAGCTTTTCCAGTAGAGAGAGCAGAGCATCACGTCTCGTGAGTCATGAGGCTGAGGCGTGCATTTGCACATCTTCATGCACAGGCTCCATGGCTTCACTTTGTTAAAAATGGATCTTTGACTCGCGAGAGTTTTGCCAGTTCCATGTGCACTCCTTGCCCATCAAAATCCGACCACACGACTTGCACGAAACGACCAGAGACTTCTGCTCCGCATCCAGCAGCCTTTTCTTCCAGTCGGTGCAACTCCGCCTCTCTCTATTACACACCCATCGCGTACTCTATATTAACCTCTTATATATAATAACCTCTCAATTACGTTTTTATTATGTATGCTTTACTATGTTTAGAAAACTGTGATAATAAATGTACCTACGTAATAGTAAAGTTACCACATGTAAGATATATATCAAAGTATACAGGTTTTTTATACCCAATTGGCAAAAATTGGGAGAGCGTCCTCTATTCAAGGCACATCAATGTTCTCATGCGATTAACACAGTCACACGACTACCTGCGCTCTTGGTAGAAGCCATGGGGCTCAAGAAATGGCTGGCGCTGGACTTCTCCAAGGACGCAGCCTCTGCGCAGGAGGACGGACCCGTGGACGCGGCCGTTGAGACGGACGTGCGGCAGCCGACGGGCTCCGCCAAGGACATCCGCGCCAGTCGCCGGTTCAGCAGCTTCGATCCGCCGCGCTCGTCGATCGACGAGTTCCACGAGGCGCGGTCCTATCGCCAGAGCAACGCCGACGGGTACGACACCGGCAGCTTCGCGCAGGCAGAAGATGCAGCAGTCGACGCGACCCCTCGCCATGCGCGCGCGCCCTCGACGCCTCTGCCGCCGCGACCGAACACTCTGAATCCGCAGGGCATGTCTCCGCTCCAAGCCAGTCGAGTTCAACAGCGCAGCGACGGCATCGCCAAGCGCTCGCCCGCAGCCAGAGAGCAGCGCTTTGCCGATGCGGACGAAGAATCGCAGCGGTCGCGTCGGAACTCGCTCATGGACCACATCCGCTTCTCGTGGCTCGGACGCAGCGACCAGTCCGATGTGTCGGATGGACGCAGCAGCTTGGTCGCTCAGGACGACTCCAGCTCGCAGCGCACGGCGCAGACTGCCATGCCGAACGACGAGGACGACGAGCCCATGGGCGTGGTCATGAAGGGCTGGCTCGAGAAGTGTGGCCAGCAGTTCAAGACCTGGAACTGGCGGTTCTTCGTGCTGCGAGACGACGGCGTGCTGTCGTACTACCAGGACCAGACGCGCGCCAAGCTCAAGGGCTCGATCCACGTCGGCTACGGCTCCAAGGCCGACATCTCGGTCCAGTCCAACATGATCGACAAGAAGTTTGTGTTCATGATCGCCACGCCGCAGCGCAACACGATCATCTCGGCGGCGTCGCAGGCCTCGATGACCAAGTGGATTGCCAAGCTGCACTTGATGGGCGCCAAGCCGTCGCAGCCCTGGGACCCGCTGTGCAAGACCGTGAACTTCTTCGTGCGTGACTCAGAGTGCCCGCACGAATGGAAGCGATACGACGACCCGACCAGCTACATCCACATGGAAGGCTGCCTGCTCAAGCGCGGCCATGTGAACAAGAACTGGAAGAACCGGTTCTTCCGCATCGAGAAGGGCGAGCTCCGGTACTACACAGAGAACCAGGACGAGCTCAAGGGCTCCGTGCCACTCAAGGGCACGATCGTGAGTCCCGGCATGACGCAATGCCCCGACGGCCGTCGCTATTACTTCGTGATCACGTCCAAAGACGGCAAGTTTGAGATGCACCTGAATGCGCACAACCACAACGACATGCATAGCTGGATCGAAGCGCTGCAGGAGGCACAGACGGCCTTGGGCCACACGAACGACACGGGCACAGTCGTCGGCCTGGCGCTGGTGGTGCAGCGTGCCGAAGAGATCCCACTGACCAAGATCGAGGTCGCGTTCAAGACCGCAGAGGAAGTGGCGTTCGAGCTGGAACGCCGCACTGAAGCGCTGATTGTGAACAAGTGCCCGAAGGATAGTGTGCCCGCTGGCAGCCAGCTGATTTCAGTCGAAGGCCGGAGCATCCTGCGTGAATCGTACTCGGAGGCGCGGACTCGCCTGCGCCTGACGCCGTTGCCGTTCACGCTTGAGTTCCTGCTGACGCCGTACAAGAAGGGAGTGCTCACCAAGAAGTCGCGCTCCGGCTTTGAGAACTGGAAGCGACGCGTGGTGATCGTCTCGAACGGAGAGATCCACTACTACAAGGAGGTCGCGGCCGGAGGCAAGAAGGCAGAGCCCATTCTCAAGCACCGCAAGTCGTTCTCGCTCTACGGCTGCTACCTGAATCTGCTGCAGGTGCCAGGCCGCGATCTGTGCATTGTCGTGGCGCGATCTCCTTCGGACAAGCTCGTGCTGCAGACGCAATCGGCAGAGGAGCGCATCGAATGGGCCAGTGTGATCTACTGCTCGATCCGCATGGTCTCGCAGGGCATTACGGCCGGTCACATTGAGAACCTGAACCTGGAAAGCTCCATGGCGTCGACTCTCTCGTCCTCGGACGATCTGGACTCAAGCCTCATGGGCGCGAGCTAGCTGAGTCCCAGTGGGATGGATGTGTAAGGGAGAGAAGAGCGTGAAGAGACTGTTAATTTATGTGTGTTGCAGCTTGCTCCTGTGGAGTTTTCAATGGATGTGATACAGTACTGGCGCCAAGCTCCACGAAAGACGCAGAGAGGGAACATGATGTTGAAGCCACGAACGAATGACCATCCATCGATTTCCAGCGCTGAACGTCTTGCGCAGGCTTGCCAAGGTATCCATTGACTGTACCAAAACGAGAGCCTGCAGAAATAGGTATTATCGATTAGATTCCAGAATATAGGATATGATAGGTTTATAGGCCGGTCGCCACTTGGCTCCTCTTCTGCGAACAATACGTACCAGAGAAAGCAGGTTCCGATGAACTCAGTCAATGGCGTTCGCATGTGTGAACAGCGCGGCTCGGCCGTGGTCGCCTATTCCCTCTGGCGCATCTGCATTCCAACGTACGGGCTCTGAGGTTATTTCCTGTTGAACGGCACCTTCAATAATAATGGCGGCTCGACCATACAGACCCTGACGCTTGCGGCGCCATGTCGTTACCAACAGTCCTCTCAAATTTTGCTTCAAAGAGCTCAATATTGGCACGCCATCATGCTCCAAGCTCTCAGCGCATCACCTTCTGCAAGAGAACCTCTGTAAACGCAATACCCTGTTCTAGGCGATCTCCATTGCGATCCTTCTTCCTGGTATATGCGCTTAGAGAGGGCAAAAAGAAACCTCCTCCCCTGACCTGACGCTTCAAAAAGCAAAAAGGGCCCGACCGCTCCATCAGCCCCGCCCACTCGCCCTCCGTCTCGGTACGTGCCCTCGTGGCCTGCTGCGCCGCAGCTGAGAGCCCACGCACCCTGCAGACACACGCAGCGACTGACTGTGGCTCCGTGCGCGTCGTTTGCGGCCCCGTGCAGGTCCTGGGACGGAAACCTCTGGCTGTTGAACTCAACAGCTGATTAGCTGCTCGACGGACTTGACCGACTGCTGCTGCCCCCCTGCACGCAGCCAAGACAAGAGACAAGGATGGCGACGCCGGCAGGTGCGTCTGGCTGTTGGCTGCGCTGTCGTGCGCGTGGCTTCGTCTGAGGAGTCATGGCCGGGCGACTATAAGAGAGATGAACTAATCGAGTCTTGCTACTGAATGAATCGGCCAACGTCGTCGTGATCACGCCATCGCGGTGCATCAATTGACACGGCAGATGACAGCTTGTACCCCATCGCGATCTTGGTGGACGAGCTCAAGCACGAAGACGTCCAGCTCCGGCTGAACTCGATCAAGAAGATCCACATCATCGGTACCGACTGCTTGTAATGGCTATACGACGCCGTGGAACGATTGCTTAATTTTACTATTCTTCCAATGACGTAGCGGCGGCTCTTGGTGTCGAACGCACGCAGTCGGAACTGCTGTCGTTTCTCAATGGTACGCAGTTGAATTTAAACGCAAGGGACCAAGAGATACACCGCTGAACTGGCTGCTTGTCCTTCTAGATTCGCTGGATGACGAGGACGAAGTGCTGCTCGTGATGGCGGAAGAGTTGGGTGGCTTTGTGGACGTGGTCGGCGGACCCAGCGAGGCCTATCGCCTGCTGAAACCGCTCGAGTCCCTGGCAACCGTGGATGAAGCCTCTGTGCGCGATATGGTACGCACAGATAAAGCCAATCCACTCATGGCTATGCAGCCATGTAACGTGTTGTATTTTTTATTGGTGACAGGCTGTGAAGTCCATCTGCCGCATTGTGGAAGTCATGGAAGCCGACCACCTTGCTGAGTATTTTATTCCCGTGCTTCGACGTCTTGTGACTCGTGATTGGTACGTTGCCATGTGAGCTTCAATAGTCAATGGTAGCTGATAGACCTACGGTGCTTTGCTCTAGGTTTACGTCTCGTATCGCCTCTTGCAACCTGTTTCAAGTTGCGTATGCTCGTCTTTCGCCTGAAGTCCAATCGGAGATGCGTCAAATGTTTGGTCAACTCTGTCGTGATGACACGCCCATGGTGCGCAAGGCTGCATCTGCCGCTTTGGGAAGCTTTGCATCTGAGGTACATAAAGCAGCAATATTTGCTCGTGAGGTCAGAACAAGTGGAATTAACAGGGTTTTGCATCTGTATGTGCAGATGGAGGCAGCTAGTGCTCAAGCGGAAGTGCTGCCCCTGTTTCTGGCTCTGGCGCAAGACCGCCAGGATTCCGTTCGGATACATACGATTGACAATGCCGTCGCTCTAGCTCGTCTTGTGCCTGCTGAAGTCGTGACTGAACAGATTCTGCCAACTATTTTTGAGACCGCTCGAGACGGATCATGGCGTGTTCGTTGGTCTGTCGCCAACCGATTTCCGGAGATGTGTGCCGTGCTGAGCCCTGAAGCGGTGAATGCGTCGATGGCTGAATGCTTTACTGCACTGTTGGAAGACAACGAAGCCGAAGTGCGAACTGCCGCAACCTCAAAGGTACGAATCTGTACAAATTCTGAGCTGACAGATGATCCGGGTTTAACAACAAATGATGCTGTTCGTGAATAGACCATCGGAGTTGCGCAGATTTTGAACCCTCAGCGAATTGTGGAACGACTGGTGCCTTGCTTCCAGACGCTCGCGAGAGATCTTTCGGACCACGTTCGATCGGCCCTGGCCGGTGTTGTTATGAAGGTGGCTCCCTTTTTGGGACGTGATCTCACGATTGAACACCTGCTTCCTCTGTTTTTGCTGGTACGCCTGATAAACGATACTCTGTCCGACTTGTATAACCTGACTCATGAATTCACTATATCTGCAGTTGTTGAATGATCAAAATTCTGAAGTCCGGTTGAACGTGATTTCCAACCTAGAAGAGGGCAACAATGTACGCGATTTGATTTCTGGTGCTTTAGTACGTGGCCAATATCGTCCGAATACTCACAAATTATGCTGATCGACGCACAGGTGATTGGAATCGAACTCCTGTCCCAGTCCCTCTTGCCCGCGATCGTGCACTTAGCCGAGGACAGACAATGGCGAGTGCGCCTCGCTATCATAGAATACATTCCGTTGCTGGCCGCTCAGTTGGGACAGGACTATTTTGAAGAGCGGCTGTCGGATCTCTGTATGTCTTGGCTGGCTGATAACGTTTATTCCATCCGCGGTACGATACCTTTCTTGGTTGACGGATGATTGGGCTCAGGTGACTGACGGTGCTATTGTGCAAAATGAAACAGAGGCTGCCACGATCAATTTGCGCAAATTGACTGAAAACTTTGGTGTTGAATGGGCGACGGCAAACATTTTGCCGCGTATTGTCGCTATGCACTCCAACGGTAACTACCTGCATCGTTTGACGTCACTGCATGCGGTGCGCGTGCTCTGCGACGCGATGAACGCTGAAACGATCCAGACGTTGATGATTCCGCTCGTCATCGAACTAGCTCAGGTTCGTACCTGTACTTGAATGTCACTTATGATTCGTTCCATCGCTGACAGCTGCGGATACTCAACGCATTATACAGGACCCTGTGCCAAACATCCGCTTCAACGTGGCAAAAACGCTGGAAGTGGTTGCCAAGAAGTTAGACTCGAATGCGTTGGATGCTCATGCGCGACCGTGCCTTCACTCGCTGCTGCAAGACAGCGATGGAGATGTTGTCTATTTCGCGAACCGAGCGCTCGCCCAGTGCTAGTGTAGGTAGTAAAGAGAGTGTATGCAGACGTCACCAGGGCCGTTCTCAAGAAAACGAGAAGGACAAGACAGCTAGCCCATCTTTTCCAAAAAGAACAAAAATCAAACCCCGCATTCATCGACAGATCTCGTTGTCTGCTCTGCATTTACTGCTGCTTGCGTGCACTGATGAACTCGTACATGGCCTCCGATATCCACCAGCGCCAAAACGTAGGAAACGAAACTGCGTCAACGCCATCATCTGCTGCAATAATCTTTTTGTGCATCTGATAGAACATCACTCTCGGGTTACGATACATCAAGGCAAATGCCAGAGTTCCTCACGCACCTGCTTCCAGATTTCGTCGACTTCATGATCTGTCAGAGAGCGCTCAGTTCCAAGATCCGCAGCAAACTCCTTGAGCTTCTCTTTAGCGAGCCAACCAGACGCAGCGTGTTTCTCGAAAGCCGAGGCAAGAATTGGCTTTTCGGCTTGATGGAATGCGTCAGAGCCTTCCAGTTTGGCCAAGAACGCGATGGTATCCACCTGAACTTGAATGGCCTGCATTTTGCTTGTCTATACATGATTGATTGAGCCATTTGGGTAAATGAAGCTGATTGCAATACCATTGGCCTACCAGTGTGGCTTCCATGGCTTCATCACCAATGCTATAGCACAGCCTGATGCCCTCAGCGTACGTGGCGATAGCATCACTGATGCGCTGTATTCAGCAACGACTTGTCAGCTGGAACTTGAAATATTTCCCTTTCGCAAATTGAGACTCTCACATCATCCAGCATGAAGAGTTCTCCCAATTCCAGAAGCACTCGCGCTTCACCTTGGATGGCTGGCTTGGACTTGGAGAGCTCTGGTAACTGCACAGCATCAGGTCAGTGTTCTAACGAGTTCCTCGTCATAGTCATTCATACTTGGTAAATCTGGCGCGTTCGCACGTGGAGCTCTTCGATCGCGTCCATGTCTGCTTTAGTATCGGCTTTATCAGTCAAGACATTGCCACCGCCCACAGATCGAGTCTTTTGAATTCGAGACTGCAGTGCAGAGCGGCGGAGTCGGGCGAGACAGAGTTGGCATTCTGATACACCCAAGGTTTCAACAAAATCCTCTCCGTTGTGGTCGCCACGCAGTTCTTTACCTGCTCGTTGCAACTGAAGCTCCCTTGTATCCAACCCAGCGAAGTCCGACTCCCTGACTTTAGCTAAGGCTAGAAGCGTCTGAAAGTGGTGTAGTGTTTGATAAGACCCCTCTAGCTGATGTGCGCTGCGATCTCACCTCATATTGGTCGATCGCCAGCAGCAGTTTTGTCTCCTTGTCACGCACTGCCTCTTCTGGGGCGCTCGAAAGAATCGCCGATCGCGCGTCTGGGAACGAAGCTGAGCTCACTCTGCGCTTTCGAGCGACCATTCTCTCAAGCAATCCGATCTGGCCTTGGCGTCCTTTGCGCTCTGGCGCTTTATTTGGCGACTGGTGCGATGCTTGATCAATGGCAAAGAGGGGCGAGTGAGTAAGAGCAAAAAAAGGGGTACCGACTTTTAAAAAATTAAGAACGAAACGAGTAGAGCTGCCATCACGCTATTCGTGCGTGTGCGCAGCCTCAGCGGTCCGTCGACTTTCGTAGTCCGGATCATCAGTCGGCAATTCATGGCGACACACCGGACACGAGTTGTGCTGTTTCAAGACACAAAGATGTGAAAATGAGGCCAAAAGGAGGCAAAGCACTCGCTCGTGTTTCACCTGCTTGAGCCACGGCAGAATGCAGTCGGGATGGAAGAGATGCTTGCACGGGAGCTCGTGGGCCTCTTCGTCCACCGCGAAATAGTCTTTGCACACGGGGCATTCGGCACAGGCGTCCACATCGGACTGGGAGATCTTGAGCTTGGGCAGTGTCTCCACGACATTCTTGGCTGCTGGAGGAGCACCATGCTACAGACACAATGGAGAAGTAAGCACCACGTAGCCCCTTTGGAAGGAGACATGTCGACGTACTCGGTTCGGATCGTTCTGCATGAGCTGGTTGATCACAGTTGAGAGATTGCCAAAGGCGTAATCCCCCGGGTTGCTGGCCATTCCAGCAAACGGCATGTTGAAAATGCCATTGAAGGCGCTCCAGAGACCGTTCGTGTCGCCTGTGGAGCTGTCACTGATGTAGAACTCGACCGGATTGCCATTGCTGCTGATAATGCGACCCGAGCGGCCGCCCGTGGGTCCAGTGGAGCCTGAGAAAAGCTGCAGCAATCTATGGCAAGAGCCGTGAGTCTCTCAATACAACAGCCATCATTTTGTATGAGGCGCTGGCTGCTTACTCTGGCAGCGAAGTGGGCGGAGTCTGCTCTGTGGACGCGTTCTCGTTTCGTCTATTGACACCAGCAGATCAGCAATCAGAGCGCCAAGCGACCAATCCAGCAGCTCTACGTACGACGAGCGCGCTGTGGCTCCTGCAGCGGCAGCCTCCGCTCGTGTCGCTGGCTAAAACATCCACAAGAACTCCTCAGTCGAGCCTCCGCCTCTCGCCTTCTATTGTTCTCGAACCTCTGTCGCAGTCGTCGGCGCCGCAGTCTCTGCCGCTGTGTCCTCACTCTCGTCGTCCACAGGCGGATCCTCCTATTCGTCCATTGCGCATACACGCAGCATCAGCATCACAGTAGCAAGCACAGCAGCAGCATGCATCCATCCTCCATGCGCTTCTCCTAGGATTGCGTCATTACCTCATCGATCTCCTCCACAAAGTTGCCGCCGCAGCTGTTGCAGCAGACCTCGGCAGACACCTCGTCCACCGACGTGGGCACTTGGGAGTTGCACTCGTGGCACCAGAAGCGGCCGGCGGCGCTGTCTGCGGCCGCCTCAGCCGCCGCTCCGGCCGCCTCCGTCATGGCCATCGCGGTCATTTCTCTTTAAAAACAGAAGCGGCGTAACCCAGCCGAGCGTACCCTCGTGATTACGTACCCTTCGGCTGAATGCATGCGACAAATCATCAAATGCGTTTATATGGGAGTTAGAGAGCTAAGATAGAGGGCGGACGGCTCAGGCGTAGAGCTGCTTGGAGAACGTGTACAGGTCGTGCACGCCGCCTTCCTTCTGCGCCGAGATGGAGCGGCGCTCGAAGCGCACGTGGCCCTTGTACAGCGACTCGTGCAGCTCCGGGATGGAGCGCACGCCCAGGTCCTGGAAGCCGTGGCGCAGGCTCTGCAGCAGGTACGGCACGTACTGGTGCACGCTGCCCTGGTCCACCACGGCGCCGGCCACGCCGAACGCGATGGACTCGGCCGCCGAGCCTTCGATGCGGCTGCCCAGGCCGCGGTAGTGCTTGAGGCGCACGCCGTCCTGGAAGAAGTAGTCGCCCGGCGCTTCCGAAGTACTGCATGAAGGCAGGACAACAAGCGCGTTAAAGTGAGAACGACAGAGCAGACAAGCGATTACTAGAAGACGTACCCGGCAAGGCTGGAGCCCATCATGACGCACGAGGCGCCGAGCGCGAGCGCCTTCATGGCGCCGCCGGAGGTGGCGACACCGCCATCGGCGATCACGGGCACGCCGTACTGCTTGGCGAGCTTGGCCGTGTTGTAGATGGCCGAGAGCTGCGCGCGGCCGACGGCCTTGATCATCTGCGAGGTCGAGACGGAGCCGACGCCCATGCCCACGCGGACCGAGTCGACGCCGGCCTCGAGCAGGTTCTGCAGCTGCTTCATGGTCACGATGTTGCCACCGACCACTTCGACCTGCGCGTGCGTGGCCTTGACGTGCTTGACCAGCTCGATCTGCTCGATGCTGTCGCCCTGGCGCGCGTCCAGCACGACCACGTCCACGCCGGCCTCGACCAGCGCAGCGATACGCTGCTTGGCCTCGGCGTTCACGGGCACGGCCGCGCCCACGAGCAGCTTGAGCGTCTCGGCGTCGCGCACGGCGATCGGGTAGTCGCGGGTCTTGACCAGATCCATGCGCGTGACCAGCGACACGAGCTCGCCTTGCTCGTTCACGATGGGCAGCGTGCCCTTCTTGGCGTCCTTGAGCGCCTTGTTGGCCTGCTCGAGCGTGCACGGGTAGTGGCCCACGATGACTTGCTCGTGCGGCACCATGACCTCGGACAGCGGCTGCGAGCGGTCCTCTAGGAAGTCCACGTCGCGGCTCGTGACGAGACCCACGAGCTTGCCGTTGGGCAGGCCGTTGTCCGTGATGGGCACGCCCGAGACCTTGAGCTCGTCCAGGTCGGCCACCGTGTGCGTGGGGCTCAGCACCTTGGGCGCGATAATGAAGCCGTTCTCGAACTGCTTGACGGCGCGCACCATGGCGGCCTGCTCCTCGATCGAGTTGTTGCTGTGCAGGATGCCGATGCCGCCCTGCAGCGCCATGGCGATGGCCATCTCGGCCTCCGTGACCGTGTCCATGGGCGAACTCACGATGGGCGCCGACAGACGGATCTTCTTGGTGAAGTGGGTCTTCACGTCCACGTCATCGCAGCCAAAGTCGATGAAGCCAGGCTGCACAGATAAGAGAGAGATCAGTCCATGACCCAAGAAACGGACGGCTCAATGAATGGCACACAGACGTACGAGCGCGATGATGTCGTCAAAGGTGAGACCGTTGCTGTTCTCGGTGCGGAAGATCTGCTCGGCGCTGCAGCCGTCCAGCAGGCTCTCGTCCACGACGCGTGCGGAGCTCATAATGCAATAGATCAGTTCGGATGGTGATGGAGGCACCAGAAGTGGCTCCTCATGGCGTCCGTGCTTCCATGTGCTCAATAGAGCGCCCTCGAAAGCGGGCTTGTATTGGAAGCAAATGGCCATTCGACTGGTGCACGAATATATTTTCAAAACAGGGTGATAAGTGCGATGGAATGGCAGATAGAGGTTTACTTAGTGTACACACACAATGTATTCGGTACTACACCCCAGCCGCATCGAATTTCACAGGACATGCACTTTCATTTCGTGTTTTTCTATGTTCGCCACACACATTCTCGCAGCACATGTGCAAGCATTTGTTGGACGATGGTTGGATCGTACTTAGTGTATTGATGAGGGTATACTCCCTCCGTCCGAAAAAATAAGACATTCCCTGTCAAAAACGTGTCCGTGTTGCAGAGCAACCTGGGGCGAAGCCGATGAAAGTTGGAATGAAGTGTATTATCTAGCTTTAGCGCTAGCTGTGTCCTACGCTGCGTATCTATGTGCTCTGTCCAGAGCAGCTTGCACTTGAAGCACAAGCTTCAAGTCT
>JAADXR010000134.1:0-65396 GCA_023337935.1 Elongisporangium anandrum | reverse complement strand
CCCCCCCCCCCCCCCCCCACCACGCTACGGACACTCAATCTTGTGCGGTCTGGTGTTTGGTGACTGCGACAATGAGCCGACTTACAACTCGGAACTGGGCACTTTCACAGGCGGAGGTTCAAGGCTTGAGTGCCAGCCATTGACTTCGGCACCCCTGACGATCGGGAACGTGACGGTCAAACAGTTTGTGGAGGAGGTTTACAACATGAAGCACGCGGATATCTGACGCGACGGCACCATTTTGATCATCTTTTTGGTCTTCTATCTAGTGCTCAGGCTGCTGGCGCTGCGGTTCATCAACCATAAGAAGACGTGAAAGAAATACTTGGATGGCGTATTAATACATGTACCGCTTTGCCATAAAGGTTGTGCTTAACATGTCCATGTTGCGGGCATGAGCAGTTCAGTACACGGAACCAGGTGGGCACTGCTGATTGCGCTTGTTTTACTTTCGCTTCTCTTTATTCGTTTGATTACTGTACGCGTTGTTGTCTTCCTCCTAGTACATGCAATTGAACGGCTCCAGCCATCTCTCTAATGCAACTGCTGCTTCATCTTTCTATCCCATCTTGACGTCCACAGCAAAGCTGCTGCCACTGACGACGGCCACACTACGAACTTGGTGCAGTCCCGTGACCTGACCAGTGCAGCAACTGGCACAGCGGCGTGGGCGTGAACTTGGTCGGCCGATGGAACGAGACGGCGTGATAGGCATCCTCCAGCGCCGCAATGACCCGAGCAATCGCAAACGCACCAGCGCCGACGTTGTGCTGGCCGTTTGTGTACACTGGATCATCAATCACGAGCTGCGGCATGAGCAGTGGAACACCAGTGGACGACATGACGATGTGTGGCGTCAGCAGGTACTCGCCAAACGCGTTTTCCTTGAGCGAGATGCCTGTAGTTGAGAAGCTGAACACCATGCCGTAGTATTCGAAGAAATCCAAGAGCAGCTGACCCAGCACTTCAGGCTCAGTGGCTTCCGTCAGCTCCTGCTGTTTGATCAGAAACACAGCCATGAGCGCCACAGCGTAGGAGCTCACGCCACCAGTGAACGCGTTGTTCAGGCCCTTCTCGCGAAGAAACTGCTTGACCACAAGCAGCATCGGGCGCAGCAGTGGGATGGTCTGCACGTATTCCCGCGCCAGGTCGCTGGCTTCAATACCCAGTCGCGTGTGGACGTTCTCGATTGAAATGTCGACGCGCAGGCCGTTTTCTGCCAGCATGAGCTTGGCTACAGGCACTTTGGCGCTGCCCACGACCTCGATCTGTTGGATCCACGACTGCTCACGCAGCCGCGTGGCGATCATCTCGAGCTCTCGCGTGCCGAGCACAAACTGGGTCTTCACGTCCGGGTCCTGGTCGTTCGTGAGGCCCATGACCACGACGTCCACGTCGCTGGATGGCAGCCAGAGCCCGCTGGCGTACGATCCGTAGCAGGCCACGCTGGCCTCGGGCCAGATGCCGTGCACGCACACGGAAATGTGCGCGATGGCCTCGTCGATCGCCCGCTGCACGCTCTCGATCACGCGCTGCGTGTACGCGCAATACGTCATCATCTCCCGGCCCAATCTGCTCAAAACAGCAACGCGAATCTGTGTCAGACCAATGCAATGAGGCGCTCCATGGCCTCTGGGCGTACCTGTCGGCTATCGGAATGGACGCATCGTTGCCGTCAGTTGCTTCAGTGAGCCAGACCGGCAGATGTACGGGACTGGCAGACGCGCTTGGGCTGGGCTTACGACGCCCCGCACCCTGATTGTTGCTGACTACAGGGCAGCTGCTGGCGTTGGCGTTGGCGCTGGCCTTGGGCTTGCTGTTGCTGCTTCCCTTGCGCCAGGCGATCGCATTCGCCTGCAGATCGCTGCTCTTGGCGGAGGCTCTACCGCTAAAGGATGACGAGGAAGACCGCTGGCTGCTGGGGCTCGCGCCGCGGCTCTTGCGGCGCTCCCATTTGCCGCCAGCCAGAGGAGTCACGACCTGGTCGTGCAGCATGAGGCTTGCTTTGGCGTCTGCTCTTGGAGTCCGTAGTTTACACCACCCGAACGGAAACATTTCAATGTAGTTTATCTGGAAAAGGTGAAGCGAACGGCGTAAGTTATTAATATGTCATGTAAATTACAGAAAGAGTACAGTGAGTGCTCACTAAACTCTCTGCCGCCGCATGCTCAAGGTGTTGAATGGATTGATACATGCGCATTTGAGACTCTGCATCCTGACAGACCATCAAATGACGCTGTTCAATGGGTACTGTACATGACTGAAGGGTGACTAGTTGGTAGGCAGTTGTCAGCGTATCAGGCTTGCGCGCACCTGCGAGATCCTTCTTCCACATTCGTCTGCTTCGAATCAGATCAAGAGCTATGATCGGAAGAAAAATCTCACACCCTTGGCAGCTGCCGTCGTGAAGCGCTCGCTGACCCGCTCCATGTAGACGCAGAGCGATAGTGATAAGAGATCAAGTGTGGAGGATGTCGCGACCGTAGTCTGCACGATAGCAGCATAATCAACGGAGTGCAGCTGCGCATGCGAATTAACGCGTTCAGGCGAGACGTGAATGGCGGTATTAAAATACTGGCGAAGATGGGTGGGTATTATATCTTCAACGATGCTCCTGTCATGGCGAAAGGAAGGTTCCGCGCGATCTGTGGGTGCTTGACGACTCGTCCGCGGTCTTCCTTCCCGTGGCCTGCTCTTTCATTTCCTTATAACGCCTATACATGATGAGCATCTGCCAGATCCTTGATGAATCCGTTGACGCACTGCTGAGTGCACGCCAAGAGCATTTGACACGCGCGATGCGTGGATGCCTTCGCGATCATCTGCTTGGAGAGCGCTCGTCCTTCGGATGGGAGCTGTCGGGTACATACATGCATGAATTGCGTTCGTGCATAAACAGTAGCACTGCGACAAATTCTGGTTTCCATCCGGTCTCGCGTGAGCCAAGTGCTTCAACCAACTAGCCAAGCAAAAAGAGCGGAGTGGGACCATGGATGGATGGGCGTGCACGCGATGCAGTCATGTCGGGACTTCGTTGCTCAAGAGAGCCTCCGCACACGCATAAATCGAAGCGTGCAAGCATATTAGTCTGCTCGTTGTTTGAATTCCGAAGCTTAACGGTGCAGTGCGTAGAGTTTAGTAGAGTCGCATTTGTAACTGAAAGCAGACAGCCGGGCAGCTCATAGAGCTAAATTATGTGTTCCTCATGATCCGCTTAGAGGGTGTATAGTCGGAAAAATTCCGGTTAAACGCGCTTTACTTTTTTTACAGGCATAGCAGAGGTCGGATCAAAGATTATGCCTATGCAGAGGTTTCCCACTTCATTTCCGACATGCGAACCTTGCCACATTTTGGTCCGTCCTTTCTTTACGCTTCCCTCTTCGGTCTTTGTAATGAAAGGGTTGGGGGCTTCGGGTCATCCGCCAAAGTTGATTGTGTTGGGAAGCGGACGCGTGACGCCGCTTTCACCCACTCAGACGCCGTGAGGCGGATTTGCTATGGCCGTCTGATACAAATCAAAGCCCACAAATCCTGTATCCACCGGGCGGCTTGCTCGAATGAGGAGGTCTCGCAGCAATCAATGCTGTCCAGGACCTCTTCAGCGTGTAGGCCTATGTATCTGCAGCAATCCCATTTGAATTTTTCACGACTGCCGACAATGGGAAACCACGCCTGAACACTTCTGCCTTCTTGAATGGAGAGCACATCCAGTCAGTCTCGGACGTGATGGAGTGACAACAGGACAACGCTTAAGTTCGCATGGCTGCCTTGGCCTCCCTCCCTTGTTTGCAGCGGCAGACGAACTTTACTGTACGCTCCTCCAAACCCCATGCACGACTTGATTCAGTCCGCCATCGCTCACACAGTCGTTCCATTTTGCTTCCCTCCATCTCATACTCCCGCCTCAGTCTCAGCAAATGAGACCCCATCTTCGCGTGATGTTTTCGCTGGCGTGTGTGGCTGTGGCCTCCGTCTGACACACACGCAACTTGTGGCTTGGAGCTGCTCGTTGCTCGGCGAATTTGTGGAGCCCCGGCCGCTAAGTGCGTTTTTGCCCTTTCGTCCCCTCTTCTGTACACGTGAAAGGGCAGGGCAAGGGATCGGTTATGGGCTCCGCTCGGGATGGGCCGTCTGTGTATATGACGTACAGTAAGACAGGCTGCGTCTCCGTATCGTTCCTCCCGCTAGGTACGCACCTCGCCTTGATGCGCAGATGTGGGAAAGCACAGAACAGGACTTGTCGAGCATGCAGCAGCGCAGGCGCATGAGTCTGCTGCCGCTCGCGCTCGCGCTCTGCGTGGCGGTGGCGCAGGCCAACCCGTTCACGTGTCCCACCAGCCAGACAGAGAAGACGCTCACGATGCAGTGCCACGGCGCGTGCGCCAACGACTACTCGCCGTGCATCTACTACGCCAGCGCAGACGAGTGCTCGCCCGTGACCAACAGCTCCACGAGCGAGTGCGTGGCCGGCACGGGCGACTGCGCCATCGAGTGCTTCTATCCGTTCAGCGGCGAGACCAACTCGTCGTGGTACCTCATGGTCACGACCGACAAGGAGTACTATCGCGATGTGCGCGACGCCGAGAAGAGCGACCCGGACTTCCACATCGCCATGAAGCCCGAAGAAGACCTCGAGGCCATCTCGGACCTGCAGTTCCCAGCCAACGTGACGGAAATGTACGTGAACGAGCCGCTCGCTTGCTTAGGGAGCTTAGCTTGTCTCGATGTAAAGGCGAGGCGGGACGAAGAGCTCATGGTAATTTTGTATGGTGCCCAGATGGATCGTCGGGAATGCGCTGCCGGTTCTGGAAAAGGCTGAGGAGTATTCGGTGATCTACACGGACGGAATCGTCGATGTCTCCGTGAACTACAGCTTCCTATTGAACGCTACCAGCGCTACCCACATCATGTTTGAGAACGTGAACATCTCGTCCCTCGAAGACTTCCCGGAGCTGCCACTGTTGGAGACACTGTATGTTCTCTCTGGCAAAATGCTCGGCTTTTAAACAGCAGCTCACACCTTCACTTCCTGTGCAGGTTCCTGTCAAACGCCCGACTCCACTCCATCCCTAGTGGCCTGACAGATCTTGCTTCCCTCTCGAGACTGTGAGTGTTTCTGCTGAGGTTCTGGGGTGACACATAGTGTACTAATCGTGAATGTGACTGTCTAGTGATCTCAGCATGAACACCTTCGGCTCAATCTCTTCAGGGGAGATCCCCACCAACCTCGTGGATCTGTAAGTGAGCTTTCTACTACGTAGTATTTGCAGAGTCAAATTCGCTGACTCACACTGATATCTCTCAAGATGTATCGCCAGTTGCTCCCTGGATACGTTGCCATCCGACCTTTTGAAGATGACAAACCTGACGAAACTGTGAGTTGAGGAGAAAATCTCTTTCGTGGCGCATGTACTGACCTATGGATTCTCATTTTCAGAGATATTTCCAACAACAAGTTCGGAGTTCCCGACGCTGGCACGCTTCCGACCCAGCTCGAGTACTTGTACGTACATCTTTCTGCTTGATGTTGTACGTTCCATTAACAATGTACTCACGGATTCTGTTGCATCGCAGTGTGTTCTACGGTTTCTCCGCTGATTCTTTACCAGGAGACCTTCCGCAAATGACGAACTTGAAGGAATTGTAAGTAGATGTTCCTTCAAATCCAGTGGTCTGACCTTAGCTAATCAACCCATGTCTCTGTGTAGGGAAATTGGATGGAACGCGCTTCAAACTGCTTCCTCGCTGGAGAATCTCCCCACATCACTTGAGCGGATTCACATTGTTGATTCCTACGTCACTGCACTCCCATCGGATTTCGCGAACCTTACCAACGTGACTTACTTGTACGTATGAGCTCCATGGGGTCATGTATGGTGTATCGGAGAGATACTTACATGATGCATGTTTCTTCGTAATAGGGATCTGAAGGTGAATTATATCACGGATTTGAGCAAGTCCACGTTCCCACCAAACCTCAAGACCTTGTACGTGATGTGAATTATTTCAAGGACTTGACGAGCAGCGTGCTGATAATGTGGTTTGTTTGCTCCCAAACAGGAACATGTCGTACAATGGGTTTTCAACGATTCCAAGTGGAATCCTTCCTAAAACTTTGGAGTTTGCCAATCTTTCGTACAACTACCTCATTGGCGATCTCCCGGATGACATGGCTGAAATGACGTCTCTCACGACCTTGTACGTAGCATGTGCATTTCTATTATACATGATAGACTCTGGTCGCTAACGGCGTCATCGTTGTCCTGGACCAGGTGTTTGCAAGGCAATAATTATCAGGACATCCCTCGGCAGTTGTTCAACTTGACCAACCTTCAGTACTTGTACATCTACGACATTGCCAATATGACGGGTCATGTGACGCTTACTCAGGATGAAGTGGCCTTCTTGAACAATCTGACCAACTTCACAATCGATGCCGCTGCATTCGTGACAACATGCGACGAAACAGTTCAAGTGGCATCGAAATACGAAGTGTGTTTAACGACGGATACCTCGAGCTCTAACACGATCACGACATTGAGTGTAGAAAAGAAGTCCGATACTGCGATGATCGCCGGTATCATCGCTGGAGTTGTTGCAGCGATCGTTGTGGCTGCTTTCGTTTACCGGCGCCAGAAGAGACGCGAAGAGATTATGCGCCGCTACGTCCCACGTGACGGCAAGGACAGCGAGCTGTGCTACCTCGATGATGTGGATCCACGCGCAATTTTAAGCAACGAACGCAAGGGCAACGGTGAACTCGGAAAGCTCAAAAGCAGTCTCGTTTCGATTTGGGAAGATGAAGAGCTGTTGAAGTACCGCATCGACTATCAGCTCATCCAGGACATTGAAATGCTCGCAGTGGGTTACTACGGTGAAGTGTGGCTTGCCACGTATCTCGGAAAGCCTGTCGCAGTGAAGCGTCTCAAGCATGGCGCTAGTGAACCTCTGACGCGCCGCATGATCCACCAGTTTGTATCCGAGATCAAGTTCCATTCTCGATTTGATCACCCAAAAATTGTGGCCTTTGTCGGTGTCGCTTGGACACGCGAGAGTGATATCGAAGTGGCCGTGGAGTACATGATCAATGGCGATCTCCGCTCGTATCTGTCATCGTACATGGTTAAAACCGGTGGCAGTGCCAAGACAGACGATACGGACACTGGTGGCAAGGAGAGCGAAGACCTTGATGAGTACCCGCCTGGCTCCACCTGGGACCAGCTCACCATCCAAATGGCGATCGACATCACGGAAGCGTTGGTGTACTTGCACTCACTGGACAATATCGTGATTCATCGTGATCTGAAATCCCGCAATGTGTTGTTGGACGACCGATACCAGGCTAAGGTTGGCGATTTCGGCACCTCTCGATACCAAGATGACATCCACGCGACCATGACAACGGGGGTGGGCACTGCCCGATGGGCTGCACCAGAGATGCTGGCCGGCAACGATCAGTACACGGAAGCGGTTGATATCTACTCCCTTGGCGTGATTCTTTCCGAGCTGGATACATACCATATCCCGTTCGACGAGAACGTGATGACTGAATCCGCGCTGCTGAGTCGAATAGCAGCCGGAGAAGTGCAACCCAGATTTACTTCCACGGTTCCTCGCGAAATCTACGATCTGGCGCAAAAGTGCTTGGCGTTCGACCCGAACCTGCGACCATCCGCTGTCCAAGTGGCCTACTTGCTGCGCCAGTTCTTGGCTAAGCGCCAACGACAGACTGACGACTCCCTTCAAAGTTCGTCGTCTCTACTGACATTTGCGTGGAGTGAACAATAACGTGTCAGTATCTATCAGTCCGATTGGAATGGACTGTTCTGCTTTGCTATGTGTTTGGTTGTGAAAGTGAGAGTTGGACAGATCCGGCAGCTCAGAATAAATGTATTTAATAAAGCAAAGCCATCTGGACAAACAAATTTGTACGGAACATTCGATTTCTTGATGGCCAAAGTCCCACGGCCTTCACTTCAGCTGTCACTGACCCAATCATGTTGAATCGTTTTCATTTCCGATGCCACCGCCAATGTCAGGGAAGCTGACGGCATGCCTCGGGTGGGCTGCGATCTCCGCTATTAATGCACAGATGAATGCCCACTGGCGTCCCGATCAATTACCGATGCACACGTTCTGGGTGGCCAGCGATGAGGATTGTGCTTTGTCTGCCGAGAGGGAGGCATACGAAGCGGGACTCATGGCAGTTGCGAAAGAGTACGAGCACTTGAAGGAGCTCCAATGTCGCTTGAAGGAGCATATTGAACAAATTCAAGCGCAGCACGAGGCCCATCGGGATTGCCATTGCGAGCGATATGACGAGGCTGAGCCAGACGCAGATCCTCCAGCCACTCCAGTGACTGATAATGCTGACACTGCGATGAATTCGTCTCCCGAACCTGCTTCCATTGCCTCAATTGCATCGATAAATGATTCGTCCAGCAGCCAGGATCGTCATGAATCAACTTCAGAGACCAAGCCCAGCGAATCTCACATGTCGATGCAAACTGTGGCAATCCTGGTGATTTTATGTGTCGTCCCAGTAGCAATCGTCATTGGTGTTATCATTTTGTACAAACAGCGCTAAAAGTCTACTTGAATGAGAAGCAAATCGAATATGTTTGTATTTTTGCCATCAGATTTGCGTCTGGAAGGTTTGAATTTCCTCTTCAATACGTTTGCGCTCCTGTTCACCGTCTTCGCCGACTTGTCCTAGCACCTGCGCAGTCATGAATTCGTCATAGTCGAGATACCAAACCGTGAGCGCAAATCGATGCTTGTCCAGCAGGCACGGCAGCACTTCATGCGGCACTCGGCGATCAGAAAAGAACAATAATAAGCGATCCATTTTGGGCTCGATGCGATGCTGCCTGCCTTGAGGCAGATGCAGCAATAATTCACCGCCGTGTTCGCATTGCCAGTCCGAGTTTAAGTACAAAATGGCTGTCAGCTGTAAGAGGAAGTCAGAACAAATATGATGAGTCAATACCGTCGCTTCTTCTTACCTTGCGCCCGTTTTGATTGGGGTTGTCGCAGTGTTTTGTGTACCTTGTTTGGTGACCAGGATAGCAAGTGATCATAGCTTTCTTCCGCATCAAAGAAGCTCGCCCAAGCTCAGTATTGTGCCGTGGAAGCCGTTCAAGCACAAGTCGATCTATCTGCCGCAGGACTTCCCGCACTGTTGGCGGACAGAATAGATCAAACCCATCAATCCACAGCACGTAATCTCCGCGCACGTGAGTCATCTGATAGCGCAGGTTTTTCCCTGTCTTGCCTCCTGCCAGTTCGCCACGAGTAAAAATCGCTTGATTTTCCGCTTCTTTTTCCGTAAACGAATTTGCCTTCGACTTCTCGTACAATTCATCGACCGTCGAGCGTAGAAGCGAGCTCAGGTCCCGACCGAGGAAGCTGTCGAGAACAGCAAATGATTCCGTTTCAAGCTTCTGGCCGAGTGTATAAATCTGGTCTAGCGAAGGAAGCTCCGGCAGTAAATCGTCTCCATCTTTGTCCTTTAGAATGATGCTATCACAGACTGGTGCTGGAGGGGGAGGCAGAGACTCGTTTGCCAGACTTAAGATGGCACGATTCGCATCTTTTGCAATCTGATCCAAGACGTCTTGTGCCTGTAAGTACTCTTTTTGAGCTGCATCCTTAGCAAGAGTCATGACTTTTACCTGCTCTTCGAGGTGGGCAACCTGGTTTTCAAGGTCTTGAGTTGTTTTGTGAAGCATCGCAAACACGCGTTGGGCTCGCAATTCCAAGTCATCAGGCTGCTGCTCTGCGCTATTAGGATTCAAAACTTCAGAATCATTCAAGACACCGCTCGCTATCTGCCTTTGCACAGCTTGAATCGTGTCGGAGGATTCATACTCAGCCATCAATTTAACGAAGTCGTCGACGGTAAAAGGAATCAGTACCGGAGTCACTGTGGCTTCGCAGTCTGCGTTGCGATCGTTAGAGCGAAGGCTTCGAGGAAATCCACAAAACACAGGAATCACTGTGAGCGGGAACATGGCGAGCTGTGGCTTCAAAGCTAGCATCTCTTTTGGAGTTGCGTCAGTTTTGAAAGCATCCTTTGAAAGAAGCAGCAGCCCACCGCAACAAAGCCCGTGGGAATTAGACTTAAGGCAGTTATTTTGCAAGCAAGAAGAGTTCATAGTGTGCAGCCATTTGTGTGCTTGGGCAGAGGCTTGGACAAAAGAGCATCCAGGGCCGAGGATGCGAACTAGTTGTCGTGTCGAAGGGTTTTTTTGCAGCTGCTGAACAAATTCAGCAGGAATCCCTTGGCAGAGCCAGATATCAAGGACCAGAGTTGGCAGTGAGTCGCATACACTAAGTGGTGCTGTCTCATCAGTGCGTTTGTCTTTTGCTATTCGAATGAGTTCGTACAGAAGCACGAAAGTGATTTTACTGCAACGACGCAAGCTGATTCGAGCGACACGGCGGCTCCATCGAGCAAACTGCAGCCCATCCGCATCGCAAAGCAGGTCGCAATCATTAAATCCAAGATGTTCAACCACATTCCTCACTAATAGACTGTCGTCTTCCAACACTAACTCAATCAGCTTCTTTCCACTTAGACGATCCAAATTCAGGTTCATCAAACGCTGCAGACGACGGATATAGGAAGCCGGGCATATAGACGTATCATGATACCGGGAAGCACCATCATCCACATTCGCATTATCCCTGCGCTGGTCTATAATTTCACTTGGAAAACGGATCGTGACCCAGTTCTCACGCTGGCGAATTTCCTCCAGCCAGGACTTTTGCACCAGCACCAGGCTTCGTATCCATTCGAAATGATCCAGAAACTCCAACACTCGTCTCAGCACTGACTCCTTCTCATGGCTCGACAGCAGCAATGACCAATTGCTTTGCTGGGTCGCTTCTGCTGCGTAAGCATTGCAGTTGCCTGCTGACGCCAGCGATGGAAGCGTCGCCGCCAGATCCTGCGGTTCCAGCTCGTGCTCGATCCGCTGGTCGTCGCAGTACTGCACCGACAGCGTCTTGGTCACTTCGTCTCTACCCACGACTGTGCACTCGAACCAGCAGTCGTCCAGCTCTCGATACGCACGCGCGCCCACAGGAAGCAGCATCTTACTGGACGTGAGTGAGCTCTTGGCGTCGCTTCGCAGATCAGATAGGGGCTTCAAATAAGGCCCACTACTGTGACCGCCCGTCGTCGCTGTCCCGCCCTAATTGAGATGAGCAGCTCCGGGGGCATAGGCGCCGCCGAAGCCTGCGAGCCCAATGCGCGAGAGGTACGCACAGCCAAAGCGCTTGAGCTTGAAAGCTGGCTGATGCAGCTGCCTGGCTGCTCATGGAGACTGACCCATGCAGCCAGACGGCTCTGTTCGCTATGGCGCGCACTTTGCCTGGTTCTGAGAGATAGCTGACCGGGACTTATGCTGCAGATGACGGTGAGCCTCGTGCAGATCAATGAGCACTTCATCTGTACGATCTGCAAGGGCTATCTGCGTGATGCGCACACCATCAAGGAGTGCCTGCACACATGTACGTAATGGCGTTTGTCCTATATTGCCTACCTGTATCGCCATTGGTGCTGAACTCTCTATCGTAGTTTGCAACGGCTGCATCCGGTGGTACTTTATGCAGCACATCAAAAATACAAACTGCCCCATTTGCAACGCATATCTCGGCACCAAGCCATGGAACCAGCTCATGTAGCCACTCGCTTACCTTGTCCTCTGTCTCATGTCAAATAGCTAACATGGGAAGTGCATGCTGCTTACCTTAGGCCAGACCCAGTGATCGAAGACCTTGCGCGCAAGTTCCTGCCGGATTTCAAGCCCAAAGAAGAACAGGAAGGTTAGTAACCACTCCAGCACTTTGTGGCGGCAGAGACTGATGCTAATGGGCTTCACAAGAACTTGAGTTCTACACAAAGCTGGGGATCAAGCGCAAATTGGCAGCACCGCGGAATTCAGCCGCACCATCTGTCGCTCCGCGCGCTACGCCTCGACACGGACCCAAAATCCAGTTTAACTTGCTTCCACGGAAAAGGTATGGCCGCTTCTTTTCCACTGGATTTGTTTGGCTTATTCAGCGATCCTTACCTGTGCCGTCAGTGTTGATGAGCCACTGTTCCAGCAACTCGGTGCACTAGACGTACCTGAAATGAGCACACAAGCTGATTTGAAGGTGAGTAAGGAACCTTATTGCTTTTACGTGAGGGAACATGTCTTACCGGCATTGCCATTGGTCTAGATCATGTACATTCGCAAGTACATCGTGAAGAAATTAAACCTTGAGATCGCAGACTCTGTCGAGATCCTGTGTCGAGGCGAACCTGTGGGCGCCGAGCATTCATTAGAGTTTGTTCGTCGCACTCTATGGCAGGACAAGGCCAAAATGGTGCTGGAATACCGCCGCAGACGCGTCGTTTGAGCTCAAGCCTGGCCCGAGGCGTCCAAATAAAAATGAAAAAGGAAATTTGGATCCTGACTTTCTCAAACAAAAAAACAAAAGAAAACGGTCGTATCTGTGTTCTAACTGTCGTATCGAGAGCCTACAGGCGAACGAACAGGCCGATTGGTGGTCGCCAATGATCTTTGAAACTGCACTCGCGGGTTCTATGAGCAGCATAAATGACGGGAAAGATGGGCCGGCGTCGGAGCAGAATGCTCGAGAGGTATTTGCCGCCACTTATGCTTTCGTTGCGTATGTTCTTACACTCATTTACCTTTGGCAGCTGACGATTCAGCTGGTTCACATCAATGACTTTTTCATTTGCCGTCTTTGTAACGGCTACCTTCGCGACCCATACACAGTCAAGGAGTGCATGCACACATGTAAGGCTCACTCTTCTCATTGTAGCTTTGCTCTTGTTGTTGTAATAACGATCATAAGTCTATGTGGCATTAGTCTGCAATGGCTGCATCAGACGGTACTTCGCTGCAAATGCAAAGAGCATCCACTGTCCTTTGTGCCGTGAATCGCTGAGCCCCAAGCCTTGGAGCAAAATCTTGTACGAAGATGTGATTATGATTTTTTCGTGATTGACCTTAACTGAGTGCTTTCCTTTTGAATAGCTAGACCTGATCCAGTCATTCGCGACCTTCTCTGTAAATTCCTGCCTGATTTTGAGGCAAAGGAGCAAGAAGAGAGTATGTGCCACAGTTGCGATGCTGTCTTTAAATTTATTTACTGATCTGCGTCTGGTAGAGAAGGACTTCTACGCAGATTTGGGCATTAAAAGGAAGCATTCATCCATCGAGCAGACGACGGTAGAGGTACTACCACGAAAAATCCCACGGAGCGAATCGATACCGAAAATCCGCTTCATTCTCTGTCCACTCTTGACGTGAGAGTTGCGCTTTACCAGAGAACGACTGCATGATATTAATATCAATATGTGTTTGCTGTCTGCATCAGCCGCTACGACCAATTGAGTGCGCTGGATGTGCCAGACATGATTTCCCAATCGGATTTGAAGGTGAGACCTTCAGTGATAGGCACAAATGCCAGGAGCTGACATTTTCGCAGATCATGTATTTGCGCAAATATCTCGTGAGAAAGCTCAACTTGGAGACGTGGGACGCCATAGAAATTCTCTGTTGCAATATTCCTGTCGGCATGGAGCATTCCCTCGAGTTTGTTCGCCGAAGTGTTTGGGGAAAACGCTCCAAAATGGTGCTCCAGTACCGCCTGAAACGGGCGGCGCGTGGGATTCGGTGGCTGTCGTGCAGCGAGATCGCCAAAGGTTAGTGATAAAAACGTTTGTGCTGTATTTTCGATTAGTAAACTGCAAAACGACGTGAAAAGAAGACAAAGTTGTGGGTTTTATGCTATCGTGTTCCCCCGTGCAGTCTATAAAGCCTCTAGTTGTTGCTGCTGTGGCTGCGACTGCATGTGCGATGGAGAAGATCGAGGTGATTCTGGATGGTCAGACTGTTCTGGTGGTGATGATGAACGAGGCCGCGGCGGAAGCGGCGTCACAGTCGCTGACTGAGGAGATTGAGGTGATCGTGGATAATGCTGATAAGATACGCCGAAGTCTGAGGGAGGTCCTCGATCGTGCATATTCCCTGGGCTCGGCCTTGGAAGCGGCCAGTCCACCACGATATGGCGAATCGCGTGCTCATTGCGCGAGTGGAATCTAGCCATGAGCTTCCGCGCGGCGTCCACGGAGATATCGGGCAAGTTCCGAAGAGCAGCTCGCTGCACCAGATCCATGAGCTCATCGAACGTCATGAGCACGCCCAGTTCTGCACGAGCCACAACAACTCGAATGATTCCGGACTCGTCGTCAGGGTGGAAGTACCCATCCATGCTGGACGGCTGCTCGCACTGCGCTCTCTTTTTCACACGCCTGTGCAAGGCTGCGAAATGCACATCGTACATCTTGGCTGCCGCGCGCAGACTCATGCCCTGCTGCTCGACGGCAGCGATAGCTTTGTCCCAAACCTCGGCGGGCACTGTGTGACTGAGTTTGTAGCTGCGTTTCTCGCTTTGGTCGACTCGACTGCTCGTGCTGCTGGCACCACTCATACTGCTGCTTGTGGAGCCTCTCGTGGCAAAGCGATCAAAGCCAGCCCTTGAGCCTTCTGTGTCTCGCTCGTATCCACCGTTGGGTACCGCACTTCCTCCATTTGAGCCGTATCTGCTGCCGGTGCCGTCCATTTCTTCACTGCCGTGATCGGATTGCTGCTCCCACTGGCCATCGTCCTGATGCCGGCCTTGTTCTTCCCCGTCTGGCTCATCGTCTGCATTGGGACGTGACTGCGGGTAGCCGCTGAAGCCACGCGAGTGCTTGAACTCGTTGATCCATCGACTGGATGGAAAATCTGGCGGGATCGGTCGTTTGCCGCCGCGACTCGCAATCGCGCGCACGACAAAGCGCACGTCTTCAGATGTGATGCGCTTCTCGTGGAGGAACTGCTCGCGCAGCACACAGAAGACTTCGGCCTCGTCGTCTTCCGTCAGAAACGCGCTCATGTCAAACGATACAGGCGATGTAGACGAAGGGGGCGCAGTCGAGTCCGCCACGCGCGACGGCGATGCAGGCACCTGCTGACTGGCAGACGCTGAAGACGCGGAAGGAGACGACGGCGGCCGTAGAGACCCCGAGTGAGATCCACTCAGGCCACGCACTCGGCGATGGAGCGACATGTGGTGCACGCCGTAGACCTGCGCGGCCTGCCTCAGACTCATCTTCTGCACCGTGACGGCGTGGATGGCCTTGGCCCAGACCTCCTCGCTCACGGCGTTGGAGCGCGGCATGAGTGGCGGTTGAGATCCTTGGCTCCTCCGCTCCGCTTCCCTCTTGCTGAGCGGACGCCCGACTTTCTTTGTCTTGACCAGAACCGACGTTCTGTAACGAAACACGAAAACTACAGCGTAACTTATCTGAAAATATTTCTTTCGTTTCATGAATTAATACTGGCGGAAATACCGAAAAACGGTAGTTTACCGGTATGTGTACTCGCTCTAAAAATACGCTTGATATGGGAATTGATAACTAATGGGAACATGGGTACGTGGCGTCGCTTGGTGAGCTGTTCTAAATCGCAACGTCAAGCCGACTTCAACACGCGTCAAGACGACTGGTCATTGGTGGAGTCATACCGCTTGGTTAATTATATCCTGAAATGACTCTTCTCAAGCGTCTGGAGACGCTGTGGGACAGCTTGCAGGTGGAGCTTCGTCGAGCGTCTGCATTTCCTCAAGCAATACACGGAAGAAACGAGTTTCGCCCATGCTCTGGGCGTCATTATCTGCACGCGGATCCCGTGCCTCATCGCAGTGATATCGACCGACTGCGTCAAGCTCCCATCGATCTCTGAAGGCGTCCAGCACAGCCAGCGCCTGTGGATCCGGTCGGCGGTGGTCAACTTCTTCATCTCATGGACTCAGCTCCAGCGCTGCCGCCGCTTCGTGTCTGGGCTGCCTGAGACCGCTGCCTTTGACTTGTCTGCTTCTTGGCTCGTCGGCTTCGGCACGGCAGACTTCTCGTGGGGACTCGCGCTGCTAGTTGGACCCATTGCCGTTCACTATGGTGGTCGCAGCTCTCGGCTGGTGGCTCATTGCGCTGCCGTTGGTTTTGATGCGATATGGATCGCTGATTCGGGAAGACCCAGAGACCTACCGTCAAATGAAGCTCTTCGCTATCTCAATCCTCATGGGCTTGGGCGTGAAAGAGCAGATCGCATTCTCGCTGCTGTTGCCTGTGATGAAGCTGGTTTTCAAGAACATCACTCGGCAGTTGTTTCGGCACAAGGAAGACCTGATTCCGGAGGTCGTGGTCTTCACGATCGACATCTTCCACTCGCTTTTCCTGGTCATTTTCATGCAAAGCGCGAGGTCAATCGGGACAGCGTTGGTGATCATGTGTGTTGACTTCGTCTGCGCTGGCTTGGGTGTTTGGGGCGTCCACCGTATGCAAACTCGGAACATTAGGCGATGCGCCTCCGATCATGCGAAGCAGAACCAGATCCCAGTACGAATCACGTCCATTTTGTGTGTGGCAGAGCAGATTCTGAAGAACCATGCAGCAGCGGAAGACAGTAGCATCCGCATTCATACAGATACGTCCCGTAGGCATTTGCTCCGCATATCAAGTAGCGTCAAGTGGTGTGAGTACGCAGCCAAGTGATTCCAGTTTGACAGAACAAACGCCGATAACATCTCCAAGAAGAATTGACACGACTGCAAAGGCGAGGAATTCGCCAAAGCCTTCATTGAGCAATTGGTTTTCAAAAGCGACTGTAGGGCCAGAATCCAAGGACATCAGGGCTGGGAGCTTCACCTTGGAGCTACTTCAACCTGCATTGACCCCCAGCGATCAAGCGTTTTTGAGATCGTTAAGCAGCCGAGATCGTGCCATGATCGTCCGCGACACGCTGCAGTTATTGCACCTCACGGAGTTTCTTTTGCTGATCGAATTCGTTGAGATTATCGTCCCAGTAGTTTACTGTAAGTGAGCATTTTATTTTGTTTTCGCTCTCGTTGACTCCTCAACTTCGGTTCGCTCCTCTATGTTAGCAATCTATTTGATAGCAGTCTTTCATCTTCCCAATCGAATGCACTATTTGAACCTGCCGAAGAGCAGCTCATGAAGACTGTGTACAACGTGATGGTCTATGCGACTCTGGAACTGATCTCGCTTGCTGTACTGTTGCTCGTTCTGCAGCGGAAGCTGCGCTTGTCGGTGATCCACCACTTGGCCTTTGTCTTGGAGAAGAGCTGGAAAGGCGTGCAATGCCGACTGATATTTTGGGTCGTCTACACTCTGCAGGGCTCTCTGGAGCACTTTGGTAAGCCATCAGTTGTGTCTAGCACCGATTGCAGTCCAATAATCCCGTTTGTTTGTCGTGCCAAATAGGAGCGGACTTCACGTTCAAGTTTGCGTGGCTGCATTCATCGTCGTAACCAGTTTTTAAAGGTACACAAAGCAGTTCTGTTCAAAGCGATTGTATTTGCGTTCGACGTCAACGTCTGCTCTTTGATCTCGGGTCAGTGAGCGTAGGTAGACCAGTCACCTGATCTAGACGCATGCATACACGTGCTGTAGTATGCGCTTTCGATTAGATTAGCCTTTCGCACGAGTCCGAATGGCAAGAGCCTAGTTCGTATGATCATCGAGCACGATAGCGTAGATTCCTATAGAGCCAGTGACCATTGCTGCGTAGTCTAAGCAGACGTAGAACAGACACTCAAATGTAAATGATAGAGCGATTATGATTAATTGCAATATGGGACCTCCCGTAGCAGCGCATTTCTAAAACTAAAACTGGGGAAAGCACTTGACTGCTAGAGGAATCTAACATGACTTAGACGTTCGCTTTGAAGATCGGGGTCGTGGGCTTGGAGCTGCGCGGCTCCGTGATGGAGAGCATGGGCGCGTTGAGACGCTGGGCGTTGGGCGTGTCGTAGCTCAGGAGATCGCTCCATCCGGAGCGACCGGCGGCGTGCTGGTAGCCGTAGACAAAGTACGAGATGATAGCGGCGACGACCCAGACGATGCTGAGCACCAGCGACAGCGTGTCGAGCTGCGAGATCATGTACCAGTTGGCCAGCATACAGATGCTCTGTACGTACGGCACGAGCGGCGCCGAGAAGTAGCGCGTGTCGTTGAAGGACTGCGCGCAGTTGCGGTGCATGTAGATCGTGAGCGCAACTGTGATAACCAGGAACACGGCCGAGACGACAGCGCAGGCGTTGGAGCCAGCGACCTGGTAGCCGGACTGGAAGAAGAACGACGTGCAGCCCGTGGTCACGAAGATCGAGAGCGCGAGCTTGATGGCGAGGTCCGGCGATTCGTCGCGCATGCGCACCATGAGCAGCGAGATGTTGGTGAAGTTGAAGGACATCATGACGCCGAAGGTCACGATGTTCCAGAGCGTGTCGAACGGCACGACGAACGCCATGATCGTGAAGAAGATACCGGAGATGAGCGTGTTCATGAACAGGTTGCCCTTCTTGTCCACCTTGGCGAAGATCGACGGCATCAGGCCATCGCACGCGAGCGCGTATTGCAGGCGAGGCTGCGCGATGAAGCCGATGAGCACGACCACGGGCATGGTCACGACCTCACCAGCACGCACGAACGTGGACACAGCGTGCCAGCCGTGGCCCTCGAAGCCAGCGGCAAAACTGGACGCTTCGAGGTACGGGATCATACCGGCGAGCACGAGCGAGCAGAGCGTACTGAGGATCATAGTGCCGACGACGACCCAGAACACCGCCTTGGGCATGGTCTGCTTGGGATTCTTGGCCTCGGCCGCGAGGCAGCAGACCTCGTCGAAGCCCACGTAGCCGAAGAAGGCCTGCGAGGCACCCGTCATGACGCCCTGGAAGCCGAAGGCCGCCGAGCCGTCGAGCTCCGTGCGCTTGGGGATGAAGGGCGAGAGGTTGTCGGGGTCGAGCGCGGCGAAGCCGGCGATGATGATCACGAACACGACGCCGACCTTGACGCACGTGACGATGTTGACGAAGGCCTTGCCGAAGCGCACGCCCATGAGCAGCACGAGGACGCTGAAGCCCTGCACGACGGCGCCGCCGATGTTGGCGTACTTGAGGTCGAGCCAGCCGAAGTCCGTGTTCGGATAGTCGAGCACGAGCCACTCGTAGACCTTGTCACTCCAGCTGCGCGCCACGCCGACGCCCGAGACGGCGTATTCCAGCGTCAGCAGCCAGGCCGCGATCACGGCCGCGAGCTCGCCGATGGCGTGGTACGAGTACGCGTAGGTCGAGCCCGAGGACGGGATGCGCGTGGTCAGCTCCATGTACGAGAGCGAGTTGAGGCAGGCCACGACACCGGCGATGAGCCACGACAGCACCGCGGCGGGGCCGGCCGTGCCCGAGATGATCGAGCCGGCGGTGGAGAAGATGCCGCTGCCGATCGTGCCGCCGATGCCGATGCAGCACAGGTCGAAGAGCGTGAGCGTGCGCGGTAGCTGCTCGGCCGATTCCTCGGCGTGGATCACCGCGATCGGCTTGCGGCGCCAGATACTCGACATGATGGACGTCATCTCGCTTGGGGGAAGGATTGAAGACTGGGTGGCTGGCTGGCTGAACGGGTCGCTGCCTTCACGGGAGATGGTGTTTGCGTATCATCGTCCTGGGTGACCCATCTTCCGGTTGCTCTCCCGCTCTCTGATGGGGATTGGCTGGGCCGGCTGTCCCGCTCAGCCCGATGTACAGCGGCAAAGCTATGCACGTCGCAAAACAGATCCAGGCTGTCAGCGACGTGCTGTACGCTCGCTCAAGAGCCCATCGTGCATGAAAAGCCGCCTCTTGAGCTGGCCTGTTTGTCGCAAGGAAGACCGCAGGCTTTCCTTCCCTTTGAACGCCTTCCTAATGAAATGCTGGAGACTTCAGTTCTGAAGTGCAGGTTTGAGACTCAGATCTGAGTCTAGCGAATTCGCAGGCAGCGACGCTTCGCAGCTCACTCGGTCGCTGTTCATGAAGCCAGCAGCAGGTGACGACCAAGCCGCCGCCGGAGACCCACATGTGCTGGTGCAGCAGCTTGTGCGGGAGCTGGAGCAGACCCATCATCAATGCATCCAGACCAAGCGCATCCCCGCTGGCCGTGACGAGACAGCCTTGAGCGGATTGATTGGTCGTGAGCTCCTGCGACTCACGACGCAGATCCAAGCCTACGTGACCCAACACCCGCGGGCCTTTGCGCTCTTCGCGCCGGAGCTTTTGCGTCTCGGCGACCAGTTCCGCGCGGTTGGCGAGTGCAGAGCCGCGGCGGTCTTCTTTTACAGTCGTCTCCTGCGCCATTACCAACAACCGGAGGATCATTCAGCGCAGAGAGACGCGATCTGGGTGCAAGCGACGTTCGGGCTCGCACTGTGTCGCTTCCAGACCGCTCTTGGGACATGCACGAGCGGTAGCGACTCCGTTGTACGACTACCGGGAACGCTGGAGCGTTTGCTTGATGCAATCGGGCTGCTCTGTTCGGGGCTCGAGGTCGCAGTGCAGCTCGAGATCTCCGAGTCGCACCGCTATGCCTGGCTCGTGCTCAATGGCACTGTGCTGCTCTACTCGATCGTGCGGCCGCTGCAGCTGCTTGGGTTTGAAGCCGAGGTCGTGAACGCGCTCAAGCTTTCGCTCTTGGCGCTCGAGTCGACCGTCTCTCTATGTACGACCAGGTATATCGGATGGCGAGTGCAACTCTACGCAGCGGTATGCGATTGTTACGAGGTCATGGCGCACAAGACCAGTGCAGAGCAGTGGACCAAGGCCGCTAGTGCCTGCGCCGAGCACGCGCTGAAGACTGTGCTCCGGTTGCGCAAGGAGGAAGAGCTCGATCTGCCGCTGCCGAGCGATGTGGCTCAGATCCTGGACCAGGTACAGACGACTGCCAACATGCTCGTGGCTCGAGCGCGATGGAACTTGTCGCACGAACCGCTCACGAAGAAGCTGTTGGAGACCTCGTTCACTTTACCTGCGGAGCAAATCCGCTTCGCAGTCGATTGGGTGGCCAAGCGAATTAAGGCGGATCCGACTTGTGTGGGTTTGCTCGCTGCTGCATCGGATGAGACCAGTTCGGCTGTGAATGAACCGCTTGCGTTCATCATGGAGGCGATTAAGCCTTTGCTGGGTCCAAATCAAGACGATGAAACGGACAGCAAGAGTGACACTTCACCTTTCGACGTACGATTGGACTCTCTCTTTCCAATGCCGTTCCATTTCATGCTCCTGAAGAATCTGTACCAGCTGAAGAGACCAGCCGAGCTCACGCTGCTAGTCCAGACTGGCCAAAGCCGTATCGCCGTTATGAAGAACGGCATCAGTGAGGCCGTGAGGGACAAAGCTAAAGCTGAGTTGGCATTGTATGAGGCTATCATTGCGCTGGACAGCGCAAAAGCAGAAGTATCAGAGGGCCAGCAATCGAGCGTCGTGGTTCATGCTGCTGACAGAACAACAGCAATTTCAATTCCAATTACCCAACTACGGGTTGTGTCAGCAGCCCTGATGGATTGTGTGTGTGTGGACGACGGCAGCATGGCTCAGAGCCGTCGAGATCTCCTGGCAGCCGTTGGAGTCAAACTTTGGGAAGAGTGCGCCCGTCCGATGGTCATGGAGATCGATGCAAATGAAATCGGCCGTGCTTCTAACCAACATGTCAGCGAAACACGAGATGTGCTGCTCGCACTTCATCGCACGTTGACGACAATGGATTACGATGACGTCTTACTGTTGGCCACTGTGAGTTTTCGTCTCGCCCAGTTGCTTCGAATGCAGCAATGCTACAGTCTAGCGAGCTCCGTCATTCGAGTTACGCTCGATAAAATCAATGATCGACGCGATCAACTCGTGCGAATCGCTTCTCATTGTGATACAATGACCGCTCCACTCTCTGCGGCTCTCTCTTGCGGCTCCTTCACGTTCGACCTCGACGTCGAGCTCTCAAAGTCGGACTGTATCACAGACAGTGCCAACACTCGCGACAATATGGGCATTAAAGGCACTGGGTCCCAATTTGGTGCTGCACACCAGGACTTGGCCTGCCTGCAGGTAGATTTGACCCTGCTTCTCTATCAGGTCGAACTTGATGAGGCTACTTGTGTGGATTCCCTTGCCAAGCCTGTGAAAGACCCGATCGACGTGATTCCACCGCAACTCACCACCATGGAAGCAAAACTGGTCTCGCAGTGCAAGAAGAATGGATATGCCAAGCTCTTGCTTAATCTGCAGCGCATGAAGCTTCCAGCCAAAGCTAGGAAAGAGCAGGAGGCGCTCATAGCGGAGTGCTTGCAGTGTTTGCACCGAATCCAAGCGCAAGAGCGGGAGTTACAGCGAAGTCTAGTGGCTGTATCCTCTAATGGGACGGGAGAGAAGGTTGTGGGAGATCGTCCGCTAGCACCGGTGGTGGTTTTGAGGTCGAGTACATCGATCACAGTCCGCATTCGCCCTTTTGAGCCGCCCCGCGTAGCTTCGAAGCGCAAATCAGTAGCGTATTACATCGTATACGCCAAGCCGGCTGGCGCTGGAACGGCTGTGTCCGTCACGAATAACGACCTACCAGGCACAGGCGAGCCGATATTTGCACCGGATATCCACGCAACGGTCTACGATCTCGTTCCAAACGAGACTTACGTGTTCGCAGTCGCAGCATTCGACCCAAACAACGAAATGATTCAAGGAATTGGAGAGACATCGGTTCCTGTCGTGGCACTGAACCCGCTGCCAATTATGCTTTGCTACGGCTACCTAGCGCAAACGTGCCAAAATCTAAACCTGTATGACCGAGCTCGACAAGTAGCGACGGAGCTGTATGCGATGGTTGTTTCACGCCAGAGCCCACCTCGGCCTGGCTGGAAAGCGAATCCATTCTATCGCCATTCACTACTGTACGACGTTGTTGCCCGAAGTCCAGTCCCCGTTCTGAATAGCATCATCCAAGCGATCTTCATTCTCTGCCACGAGGAATCAGGCGACCCGGAGCGAGACGGAAGGCTCTCGTCACTCGAACTAAAGCCAGTAATTGATGATCAGATCGGAATCCTGGAAATGAGTCGCAAGGTTTGCATCGGTATTGAGCTGGCCTGCATCACAGGAAATCACGAAGCGATTCGTCTGCTCTGCTTCAAGGGATATCGAGTTCTTCTACCGATTTTCCATCTCGAAAGTGTCCATGGCATGACTTTTCCTGCTCTCGCTACGATGTACGAGGTACGTGTGCCCTGGCTGTAGTTTCCAACTGCTGATGGCGTTATCTCAAGAGCCGTTGTTGATTGAATCCTAGGCTCTTCTTCGGATTCCTCATCAAGATTGGGATGTGGATACGCAAAGTATCTTTGGACGCGTTGGGTTTGAGCTGTTTCGGATCGCTCTGGAGCGTCGAGAGCTGACTCAGTCAACAATGACCATGCTATCAAAGGTGCCTCACGAAGAGGAATCAACTGGAAGCAAAAAGAGCAATGAACTTCGTGGACTTGAGGAAGTTCTGGCTCTGCAGCAAGTGAAGTCTGCTCAACAGATTCACTCACAACCAGCATCTACCACAGCTTCCACTGGCTCCCCAGCCAAGAGTGCCCCGCATGCGGCAGCAAAAAGTACTCCACAGTCCACGCCTCGCAGTGTAGGGGACTCGGATCCTCCAGCCCCACTTCCGTCTCTTCAGGAGTTGATTGGTCAGGGTAGCATGAGCGTCGCAGATATCCTGATGCACCTGCAATCACGTGGTAACGTACATGTTCAAATGGTTGAGTCCATATGCAAGCTAGCAGCCACCGCATTACAACGAGACGAGACGGAGCTAGCCGAACAGTGCATTGCTTCGACGAAGCTGTCGGGGAGCATGAGTGAGCAGTTTCGGTCTACTCTGACTGCTCTTGGAGGTGCAAGTTACCTTCCCGACCCAGTTATAGCAAATCCAGCCTCTGTACCATCAGCTCCTGTCACAGCACGCTCCGCAAAAACTCCTCGTCAGGATGAAACGCGAAAGCCAAAGGAAGATACGCCGACTGCATCGCCTGATGTCGACACCTCCGGGTCTCGGTCGCCTAGAGAAACAGCAATCGATCAGGCAAACGATTTAGGCCATGATGACGATTTTCTCTATGTATGGTGCGGGGAACTGTTCTTCCTTCAAGCTCTGATCATGGTACGAGTTGCTCATGCCTGATTCTCTCAGTATCTTGAGCGTTCGCAGATCTAAGTTTGCTTTGTGCGGCTCTAGTTTCGTCGACTTGTTCAATTGAGCGCTGAGCCTCATTCTGTTACTACAACCAATGGCCCAGCAGATGACTGCGCCTCGGAGCTACTAAACCCAGCGAGTAAAGCTGAATTGGAGGCCAAAACGGAAACCCAGCTTTGTATTAGTGAAGATCAGGTGCAACCTGAGACAGAAGCAGCTCATACGACTGAGACTCCAACAGAGACTGCGAGTCATGAAGATCAGGTCAAAGAGCTATTTGGTCAGTTCCTTGAAAAGGTGTCTGCAAGCTGCCAGCTCTTCCGCCTTGGTCGTGCCTGGCAGGCGTTGCAAGCCTCCTGTCAGTACTTGTGGAACGCGCTTTGGATCGCATGGATCTCTCCACGAAAGTTTGGCCTGTCGCCTATTTGGATGGACCAGTTTTCGATCTGTGTGGATGCGCTGCTGGATATGATTGAGGTGGTGTCACTGGCTGTGAAAGACTCGAATGCAACCTCCATGACAGCAGCTGGGAGTCATACTCTGACTCTACGTCCGTCATCTGCGGCTGTGGCGCTAGCTTCTACTACGGTTATTACGTCTGTGTCTGCCATGCTGAGTACAGACCTCACTTGGGTCACCAACTTGATGCGCTTCTCTCTGCAGTGCTTGTGCTGTTGCGAGCGTTGGCAACGCATTGTGGTCGTCGGCAAGCGCTTTTATTTTCTGCGTGCAGGCGGAGCCGACAGCCGCTTTGCCTCCGAGAACTTGCCCATTTTGATCTACGCGCAGACGCAACTCCTGACCGCCGACTCGCGTGTTCTGGACACCGCACAGGCAGAGCTGAGTGCTTTTGTCAAAGCGTTTCAAGAAGCAGAAGCCAAGAAAAAGAAAAAGAAATCTCGTCTTGTGGTGGATGAGATCATCACACCTGAAGAAGCGGCCTTCCGCCAAGCTAAAGAAGAAATGGAATGCCGGATCGAGCAGTTGACGCAGACGCGAAACCGGCAGCAAGAGGAGCTGAAAGCTCTTACGCAGATCCACGACACTGTGGAGAAGACCATGAACAAGTGCATTCAATCACTCGAATCCTCTCGAGAACTCGTTATCAAGTACCGCCATCGTCTCGCTGAAGAAAAGAACGACAAATCCCTGACTGCTCAGCAGGCTCAGATTGTGGCTGCGTATTCGCGATGCGTAGCATTGGCTCGACAGAAGCGGCAGCGCAGAAGCGCATGCATAGCTTTTACCGAAGTGGGCGACTTCCAACTGAGCTGTGGCCAAGTAAAAATGGCTCTGAAAAGTTGGAATGAGGGCTTAGACAACACATTCAGCGCTTTGAATGTGGTGCGCTGCTGGCGAGAAGTGATCAACGGAGACCACTCGAGTGCAAACTTGGATCAAATTGCTGCGGATGGCTTGTGGGTGAGCCTTGACAGTTGTAGTCTACTAGCGAGGCTTGTGCTTCATGCTTCTGGTGGCGACTGCTTCCAGACAGTCGAGTATTCGCTCATGGCTGCTACGATCATCAAGCGGCTGTTTGCTTGTTCCCTGCCGCATCCTTCGGAAGCGTTCCAGTACGGATCCTACGTGCTTGGTGGTGAATTCTGGCCCGATCGAGAGCTGATGACGGATTCGCAGAACTTTGCCGCGTTCCCTTTCGTGTTTTCGCTGGTTGTGCTGCCAGAGGTTCTCTTGCAGTACGATTACTACGCTTCGACAGCTATGCCCATGATCGCTACGTACGATTACGCTGCATCCTACTGTTTGCGCAGTCTCAACCATATCGGAAACGCACGTCGCTTGCGCGCAGAAGCATTGATACAATGTGGCCGCATTCACGAGGCCCTATACGTGATTGCTCAGATCCTGCATAGCAATGGCGACAATCCAAGTAAGTCGAACCAGTTGCTGAACGTGTTGCAATATGACGATAGCAAATCTCCTCGTGATAGTGCGAATCAATCAGTACTTGCGTGGTTCTCTGGATTGGATGCTGAGAAATTGCGCGGTGACTTGACTGCCTTTTATAGTCCAGAACTTGTTGACCTCATGATCGTGACTTTGTTGCGTGTTGGTGTTTGTATTGCCCGATGGGATATTGGCCTTGGCGAAGTCACACCATTTCGTGCAGCCATATTGAAGCTGACCGTGGAACTAGACAAGCTGCTGAGGTTGGAAGAATGTCGCCGAGAGCTCATGCTCCAACAGAGCTATCTCGTTTATTTTTCAGGTCAATGGGCTGCTGCAAAGGACTCATGTCTCCAAGTAATCAAAGATCTCTTACCTGCGACTACGGAAGCATCGACGGTGGAACTAAGCGCAATCGTGCACGAGCTGGATCAGGAGCTGAAGTTTTCTGTATTCGCTCGAAAAAGCACTTTGGTAGCCATGTGTCGTCTGCACGTTATTCGCTGTGAATACGCGCTAGCAAGGTACCGAGACGTCCTTGCTCTAGCCGACATAGCTTTACAAGAGGCTCAATCGAACGGCGAAGTGCACATTTGCCAACAAATTGAACTGATCCGGTGCCAAGCTCTTGTTTTTATCGGCGAGAGAGAAAAGGCTGAAAGTACGCTGACTCAATTGATTGAAAGCTGTAGAGCGCATCACACCAAGATCAGCATTCAATATGTTCATATCCTGCAAGTATTTAGCTCAGTGGTGCGAGCAAAAGCAATTCTGAAAGCCTCGCCATCAATTCTTGAGTCCGCGAGGGTGCATTTGGTTGAAGCACAGACTGTTCTTGATGAACTGCTTGAGCATGATGGCTGGATTGGGGTAGGAAGTGATGACAAGAGACGATTGAATGTCTACCACGCTGCCGTTCCAAGTTTCGTCCGATTGGCGTTTGACTTGTCGGAAGTACTGGTCGAGTGTCCTCTCGAAATCTCCAAAGATACGATCGAATCGCGTCGGAACCAGGCGCTACAGCTCATTGAGAGCGGTCTTCTGGCGATTGATCATACGTCAAAGTCAATGGCACCAACGAAAGCGTCACTACTTTTGCTCAAAGGTGCCATTACTCGAAAGATGCTGGTCTCCATCGTTAATGGCGAAAAGCCCCAGCAAGCTGCGATCCATGGCAGTTCCACTAACGAGTCACTGTGTTTGGAAAGCGCAGAAGCGCTATCCGCGTGCATTCGAGAATCCATCGCGGAAGGTGGTCATGACCGCCAACTGATTCGGACTGCACTCATGGAGCTAGTCGATTTGTACGGATCAAAGAGTATTCCGGGCAAAGAGGACGAACACACGCAAGACGCATTCCATTATCTAAATATCGCCTTGCAAGTACAGACTCAGGAACACATTCTAATGGATTCACTGGAGCTTCAGGCCGGAACCATTAACTCTATGGAAGCACTGCCATCTTTTCTGGCTAATGCTATCCATGGCCAAGAGTCCACCAGTCTGAACCATGGAGGAAATAGTGGATCAATCATCACGGCTGACAAGAAATCTGATCAAGCACCAGGAGGCAAAAAAGGCAGCGTTGTCAGTGTGGGGTCTTCATCTTCGGCTGATATCAGTAAACCAGACGCAGCGAAGGTGGTCAATTATTTTGTGCATCTGCTGCACGAGAAGCAAGCGCTATCGGTCGGAACAGAAGTACAACAGGAGTCAGCCATACTCCTTCACTCGTTCTTGGTTAAGAATCATTCTTCGTATGCAAAGAGCTGCTGCTTGAGCGAGTTGCCAGTCGTTCCCACTACGGATCCAGAGATACCAGCCGGACTAGTGTGTGCACACTGGGGACAAGACATCACCCCTGCTCTTTCCAGTTCAACTGCGGAGTCTCCAAGCTCATCAAGACTTACTCTGTACTTTACACTGGGTACGACACAGATCCCAATGGCAGGCGATCAAAGTGGCGATGCTGCCACAATTCGTATGGAGAGCTTTGCTATCGCTCCTCTTCTTAGCAAGCGCTCTGGCTGGAATGAAGCTCTTCTTCAAGGCGTCAAAGATCAACTGAGTGGCCTACGGATAAAAATGGAGGACGAAGGTTCGCTTATTCTCGATAAATCAGCCTTCGATCGGAATTTCAGAGAAATCGCACACACGATTCAACAAGTGATTCGCGCCACCAGCACAGCATCAATCCATAACAATTCAATATCGGATCCTGCGTCTGATGTTGAGGCTGACCGAAAGGACGGGCTGATGGATGCCTTCGGAAATGAAATTCCAATAGTATGCAATTTGGAGGTGGTTCGGAATCTCGAGAACTTGTTCAACCCTCGTAAAGGACTTAGCACATCGAACAACATCCTTTGCTACTTTCTACGGGATCTACTGGATTAGGAAAATGTGTAATTGCCGGAAAACAAACGGAAAAAAACGATCGCCTGCTTTTCTTACACTCGCAAAGTTTGCGCTTCTATTCGTCTGTTTCCATTGTTGGAGTCGTTTTGCTACGATAATACTCGTTAAAATCAAACCGAAACAGTAGGAAAGGGAGACTCTGTGAACCACTATATGCATATCAAAAAAAAATTCAGCACTACTTCTACAGGCAACAGATCATTAAAGTAGACAATACCTCGTTCCGCGCTCTTTGATCATCTCGAGCAGAGTCTGCAACTGAGAACCAAAGTCATTCGAGATCTTTTCAATGAGTTTGACCAGAGTTGAGTTTGGGTTGAAGCAGTTTTGCTGCGCTCGTGCGGCGTACTCTTCGCTTTCAGTCACACCCCAAGTTCCCTGCAAACATGAAAAACATTTAAGTGTCACTCAACATAATCTTATCAAACCAGTATACATGCAGGACTTTGCTTACTTCAGCCGTCTTCCGTTCAATGGTTTGCTGATACATTTTGTGCTGATGCGCCTCGTGTTCAGCAGTGTCGTACAGATTTTTTTTAGTCTTGCAAAATCTGATGATCGTATCAAAGATCAATTTAAGCTGTGTGAGCAGATCCTTCGAGTCTTGCATCATAAAGCCCTACAATAAGTTTAAGTCAGTGCAAGGGTTGACCGTATTAAACTTCAGGCGAGTTCCCACTTACATTTTGCTTGATAGTTGCGATGTATTGCTCGTGACTTTCGATCAAACCATCCAGATCTTTGGCGGCTTTCAGATCTTTCACGAGCTTCTCCCATGAAGTCTCCAGCACCTATCAAGCATATCGACTGGTATGAGTTCCACTGCATCTTCAAAAGCAAATAATAATCTCGATCCGCACTTCAAACATCATGTAGTTGTGTAAATTTGCTGTGAAATGAGTCATCTCGGATCGAAGAATTTGGCATTTATGCAAAATGGCCGCGCTGTTTTTCAAAAGACCCTATCATAGCAAAAATGCACACCATATTGTAAAAGCCCATCATTTACATCCAGAATCACTGCATCTTACCTGAATCTCGTGGTTCAAATTCATGTCTTTGCTCCATGATTTCGCGAGTGAATACTCGACACGTTTGAATCTCCACAAGAAATGGAAAATTCGGTGATATTGTACCATAGCAGAGTCGTTGATAATCGAGTTCACTGGTGCAGTCAACTTGTAATGGAGTGAAAAGATATCCCAACCAGTATCACCTGGGGAGGGCTGGAGCAATTCCACATCGAGTCTTGCCAGAATATCCGTCGACTAACAAGACGTATTCATTAGAACGGTCAAATATCTCAAAAATATCTTGCTGGAGAAATCGAGATCAAGCAAGATACCTCAAATTTTGCATTGGACGAGTTCAAAGCGGTTTCCAACACATTCGTGAGCGTGTGGCGATACACATACGCTGCTTGCTTTGATAGTTCAGGGCCAAGTAGATCCATCAGATACTGGATAAAGTCGCCCTGTTGAACAGCATATCAATATTGCGTTATAATCAGCACGATGAAACTCCAACGCCACTTGTTTATCAAGCTATACCTGGCCCAATAGTAGATACCGCTTCAAAGCGCGACAATGCTCCAGCAAATGATACTTGGTGTTCAGAGTGTGAATCAGGTACTCGTTCGTAGACTTGGATACTTTTTCAATCATAACTTCCAAATTTGTCAGCTCGGCGAAGTGAACACCGTCATCATCCTCCTCAACTCTCGACCCAAACATATCGTCACCGACATCCATAACCCACTAAAATTAGTAAACAAGACATCGAGTGAGTGTGTGTACGCGGCTAGATTAAACACCTGGGCATTTCCACTTACATCGGTGTTTCCGCAGCACTGTCGGATGAAATTGATGCTCTTTCCGATCACCAAAATCTTTTTTGCAAGATCTCTACGATAAAAATATGCGATTAGGACACAAAAGTATTACAATAACGATGGTACGTCATCTTACATGGAGATAAATGTCGGCAGCATCTTCAGATTGAGCTTGTACTTGTGTGACCACAGACGATCGTCAGCGACACTTGAATCTGCCACCACAAAGAATTCCATCTGGGAGAACATGACATGAGTTGATGCGTTGGGTTCGTCAATTCTTGAACAAGCGCATAAAGTCTTACGTGCGCATCTTCCAGTTCTCCTTCAAACACCCATCGCCGAATCATTCGAAAGATGGGAGCAGCAACACGTTTCATCACGAGTTGAACGTATCGAGCTACATCAGGATCTCCATGCAATATGTGGGAATGAATTCCTGATGCTAAAGCGCCTCCTCGTAGACCATCAACGCTGCAACATCAACAAATATTAGTAAGCGCACATGATCGACGAGGGCAACAATTGAAAACTATAGGGCACCTATCGATGAGTCGGGACATCAATCGTAGTGTATGGAGCGGGGGCTCGCTCCAGACAATCAACTTCCGAAGAGACAGCTCACTTGCTCGGCCGTCTTTCAACTGGCTCCCAGCGGCATCATCGATTTGAGAAGCCAATACTGCAATTAAACGGAAATAATCGGATAGCTGGACATTGAGAATATGACAAAAGCTCTGGCCCACCTACAAGCACCATTGTTAATACGGGTCAAGATTCGTGTGATGATAAGACGACGTACCACCCCAAATGATAGCTCTTCTCGGTGATACTTGAGATACTCGGAGATCTTGCGGTAGAACCACCCAAGCTCACACAGCTTGTGAGTCAATTCACGCATAGCTAGGCATGAAAAACAATCCATCGTTAGTTCATCAGCAACTTCAACGATGCTCGATACACAAGACAACGTACGCGTTGGCACTCCAACACTTCGAGTGATTTGGTACCGATCTGCAGCAGCATCGAAGAAAATATGTCGAGAATCGATCGCTTGCAGCGCGAATATGACGTCTCGCAAAAGTACTTCTTCCGGAATCTCCGACGACTTTGGTCCGCCGAACACTCCGCTGCTGTCTGCCATCGATCGACTGCTTGACGCTCTGGTCGACGGGATCGATTGGATACCGACAAAAGCCTTGAACGAGTCTTCCAGTGCATCAACTTCGATCGGTGTCGATAGTTGAGAGCGCGTTTGCGGCTGCTTGTGCAGCTGGTCCGGAGTGTTGAAGGCCTTCAAGTTGGGTTTGCCCGTGATGGTGTCTTGCAGCGGAACCGAATTCATCAGTTGATACAACAGAATTAGCGTCTCACTGGGCGAGCACTCATCGCAAAGGATGAACTGGTTAGCCACAGTAATAGACAGAGAGCAAGCCAGTAGTTGCTCACCTCTTTCGATCCATGTTCTTGAACGCGCTCAGGCGCGAGTAGACTTCGTTCATGCGGTTGACTGCCTCCTGCGGCTGGCCGTGGAAATGCAAGGGCTCGGCCAGAATCTTGTTGCGCATCTTCTCCAGCACGACAAACTGCGTCATACAAGCAACGCCATCAGTCAGTCCCCAGCGCATGCCAGCGTCAGAAAGAGCTCCTATTACGTACAGGCGAAATGGGTTCATACGCTGGAGCGTCCATCAGCTTCTTCACCATGCGGCGCGACGTCATGGGCGATTGCGAGCCATGCAGTCTGCTCAGGAGCTTGAGCGTCAGCGTCTCCAGATCGCGAGGACTGCGCGATCTGGTGCTGGTGACGCTGTTATTGCCACTGGCGGCCGAACTGTTGAACCGTCGCGATGGGTTCGCGCCTGAGAGCGTGGTGGACGACGCTGAGCCAGCAGTTCCAGGGCGAGAGTTGATGCTTGAGCTGCGTGCTTGCGGCATCGAGGCGCTGCGTTGCGGCGCGCCAGCGCTATTGCTTCTGCTGCTGCTGCCGGTGCCGAGCTCAAAGAAGTTGGTGCCATTGCCGCCAGTGGCCAATGGCGATGGGAACCTGCGGTCCGTCTGGTTGGCGCCGGCACTGGTCGCAGGGTTGAGGATGCCGCTCCCGCGTCCTATGAGCGCGTTGATGGTCTCAGCGCGCTGTCTGGGCGTCGGCGGCCGAGCTCCTCCGGCTCGCTGCTCCATGGTCAGGAGGATACGATGAAGCAGGCAGACCGCACTTAACGCGAACCTTTCTCGGCAACCGAAGCGTCATAAAAAAATATTTCGCCGAATTTAAGTGTTATTTTCGGCTTGTAATTTACGCCGCGCCTCGTTGGGGACCACTCAGTCGTACTTACTCGAGAATTTGGACGCAAGAGAAGACTAATGGGGCCGCGCGGGGCCGGACGCCGGCTGAACGACCAGGAGCGCATGGAGATCCTGGACATCATGGCGCGCGAGAGCAAAGTGAAGAACGTGGACCTGGCCAAGCGCTACGGCGTGTCCGAGGGCGCCATCCGCAAGCTCAAGCAGATCAAGGACACCATCCGCGACCGGTACTACCTCGGCAACGAGCACAACCGCGACAAGCGCAAGCGCGGCGGCTTCGCACGCAATGCGCCGTTTGAGCAGGAGCTGTACGAGTGGATCTGCCGCATGCGCGAGTCGCAGGCCTACCAGCTCATCCCGCTCACGCAGACAGCCGTGCGCCAGCAGGCCATCCTTCTGGCCAAGAACTATGACAGCATGTCGACCTTCAAGGCTTCCCCCGGCTGGTTCGCGCGCTTTTGCTCGCGCCATCGGTTAGATCCGCCCATGAGCCATCCGCCAGGCGAAGAAGCCATGCTGGCGAACGCAGAAGGGGTCGTGAGCGTCGACGCAGTGGCGGCGGCTTCAAGACTGGACGTCGCAGAGCTTCAGATGGAGATGCCTCCTGGCGCCGTGGAGGCCATGACGAGCGCGCATACTGCAGCCATGGCCGCGATGCTGCCGACCACCGTGGTTGCCTCAGTAGCCCCCGATCTCACAGTGCAGACGACTGAAGTGAAGCCAGCGGAACTCCACGACCTGAACTGCGCTGAGACGATCCCAGAGCACGAGGTCAAAGCAGAAGTAGTCAAGCCTGAAGGCATGCAGAGCGCGGAGCCCACGGTCGCGCAGCTGAATGAGATCAAGGTAGCAGTCGAGTCGCAGCAGCAGAAAGCCATCGAGTCTCTCGAGCAGGCGGAAGACGAGATCTTCAGTCTAGGTCTGTAAACAAGCACCTGGCCAAAGACATGTGGACGTTCATCCTGGCAGAGGCATGGTAAGCTGCGAGATCCTGGTTCCGAGAGCGTGAGCTGCTGCAGGAACGTTCGTATTAATATATCTATGTTCATTGGTCTGACTGAGAGCAGGAAGAAAGAAAAAACGTAGCATTCATTCATGAAGTGAAATCCTATCGCGTCGTCATCTACTAGCATCTAGCAGCCCAAACATGGCTACTTAAGCAGAGTACAGGTGGATCGCAGGCTTGCCAGGCGACGCAGATTCCAGCTTCTTGGCATCGACGTTCGGGATGTCTTCGCCAGCGTAGTAGAACTCAATGTTCTCCAGTTCAAGCGATCCCAGGAGGTACAGCTTGTTGGACTCCAGCACGTCCTTCTGGTCGTACGGCATGCTATTGTACAACAACCATTTTTCATCAGCTCACAGCATAATCAGGAAATACAAACACACAAAACTTACCGCAGCTCCAGCACTTCATCACCACGAATAGCAGCTTCGCTCTTGGCGAAGGCGGCAAACTGCATCACGTTCTTCGTGATCTTCTTCAGGCTGTCGTCCTTGGCAATCAGGTCCTTGAGGAGCTTCATGAAATCGGCCGGGAAATCACGCTTCTCGCTGTCAAACACCGAGGCCATGAAGATCAGCACGCGCTGCTGCCACTCGGGGAACTCCGTCGACATGTACACGTGAGCGTGAGTGGGCTTCTTCTCCTCAACGGCAGCAGCGTTCTTGCCCTTCTTCTTGCCGGTGCCCTTGGCCAGCGACTCACGGAAGTTGCGAACGGTCTTGCTCAGGAAGTCACCCGCACGCAGAAGCGAGAAGTTGACCTCGTCGGTCTTGGGCCACGCCGCCACCGAGACGAAGCCTTCCTTGCCGAGGATGGCCCAGATGTGCTCGCAAAAGTGGGGGCAGATAGGCGAGAGCATGATAATCTGAGCCTCGATGAAGCGGTTGATCACATCACGGTGCATGGCGATCGAGCTACGGCCGCAAATGTCACGGTAGGTATCACGAGCAATCTGGAACTCGAAGAAACCAGAGTGGAGACCCTCGCGCCAAGACATGTGGTCCCAGTGCTTGGCCGTCACGTTAATCAGGTTGTTCATCTGGTTCATGAAGAGCTTGTCACTGAAGTTGAATTCGCCAGTGCGCAGCGAGGCGGAGTCCTCAATGGTCTTCTTGATCCATTCTTCCTCGGTGGTCAGACGCAGGATGGCCACCTTACACGTCTCAAGCGCAAAGTTGGCGTCGTCCATGCTGTCGCCGGCATCAGCGCAGGCGAAACGCGTGGCATCGGCACCGAACTCATTGGCGCAATCCTTGAGCGTCAGGAAGTTACCAGCAGACTTGGACATCTTCTTGCCGTCGACAAGCACGTGGCCGTTCGTGAACATGCTGCGGGGCCACTTGGACGGGTCATCGCGCCAGATCTCAGCGTGGTTGTACAGGCACATGGTCAAGTGGTTGCGGATCAGATCCTTGCCCGAGGCACGCACGTCGACCGGGTACCAGTACTCGAATTCAGCGCGCAGCTGCTCCAGAACAGCCAGAGGAATGGTCGAGTTCTGGGGAGGAGCGTGGCGCAGGAAGATGTAGTCGAACACTTCCTTCGTCATCTGGTCCGCCGTAATGCCGTGGGGGCCGAGCTGCGAGCCATCAAGGTTCGCCTGCAGGTGGTGAGCGATCGTGTAGTACGCCATGTAAATGGTCGAGTCCGAGAGCGACTCAACCACAAACTGAGGGTCCCAAGGCAGCTTCGTGCCGAGGCCAGCCTGACGGCACGGAGCCCACTCCTTGAGCCATCCCAAAGTAGACTTGTATTCACCCAGAGCAACAGGGTTGTACGCATCGAACTTCTCCGGGTTGCTGACATGCTCCAGAACACGGTTCTTCCAGTCCTCGGCACCGTAAGTGAGGTACCACTGGTCCAAGTGAGCCACGACACACTCGTCGCCCGAACGAGACATGACAATCGATTCCGGCTCCCAGTATGGGATGGCATCACCGCGTTCGATGAGAGCCTGGCGCTCAGCGGGCTTGGCGTCACACACCTTCTGGCCCTTCTGCGGGCCCACAAGCATCACGCCTTCGTAGAAACCCTTGAGGTACACGAGCTCCTTAGCCTTGGCCAGCTTGTCCTTGTCGTTCTGCGACACAATCTTCAATTGGTCGCACACCGAGATAGCCGCCTGGTCACCGAAGCCAGGGATGTTGATGATCGGCACGGTCTCGAATGGCATGATCATGTGGTCCGCAATGTTGTACTTCTCACGAAGCGCAGGCTTCTGCTTCAAGTCACGGAAGGCAGCGTAGTCATCCGGCGAGTCCGAAGGCACACTCATAACCACGCCCGTACCCTTCGACATGGAAATGGTCAGCAGCGGCAGCGTGTAGATCGTCTCGTACGGGGAGTTGGGGCCGCTCAGGGGCAGACCAAGCAGGTCCCAGCCCTTGAATTCCAGCAAGCACTCCTCCTTGCCCCAGGCACGCGAGTATTCCTGGTGAGCCAGGTTCTTGGCGGCACGACGAGTCATAATGAAGACGTCATCCGAGTCGTTGATGAGGTAGGCACCGTATTCTCCGTCCGGCAGCACGAAACAGTTGGTCAGACCGTGCATGGTCTCGGGACGGAGCGTCGCAGGCGCCAGGTACACCTTCTTGCCAGCGAGCGGCGCAAGCTTCTCCGGCAGCGGCTCCTGCACGCGAAGCTTGACAATCGTGTATTCCTGCGGGCCGACACCTTCGCCCGAGGCGCGATCGTGGTCAGCGCAGATCTGCTGGTCCAGAATCGAGTACACGTTCGGGCGCTTGCCACGGCTCACACGGCCACGCTCCTTGAGCGTGTTGAGCTGCCACGTGATGAAGGCATCGTAGAACGGGTTCACGTCCGTCGTGATGAACGAACGGCGCCAATCGATGTTCATGCCGAAGCGCTTGAGGTCGCCAATGGCGTGGGGAGGGAAGTACTGCAGCCAGTACATGGGGTCGTGGAATTTGGGGATCTCTTCCTCCGGGATGTTCGAGATCTTGAGGATGTTGTACTGACGCACGACGCCACCGGTCTTGGCGGCCGCCTTGGACTTCTTGCCCTTGGCCTTGTTCTCCGAGCCTTCCAGCTTCTTCTCTGCTCCAGCAAAGCCCAAGAAAGCATGAGCCATCAATCGTCATTCGTCTACTACCAGTCTAAATGCGAAGCCATACCTTGGACGACGGGCTCCTTGGCTTCGTCAATGCTGAAGTCCGGTGGGTTGCCGTACACTTCCAGCTCGTTCTTGAGCTTGTTGGCCGCAGCCTGGATGGGCATGCCCGTGCAGTGCAGGCCGAACGGGAACACGACGTTCTCGCCCTTGAGGCGGTGGTAACTAGAGCCAGACAGCAGTCCATTAGATACAAAGGCAGTGACCACACGCGCTCTACTCCACGTACCGCGAGGAGAACTCGACCTTGGTGAGCGTGAAGAGATGACCCACGTGCATGTAGCCGTTCATGTACGGGTACGGGAACGTAACCATGTACTTGGGCTTGGACGGATCCGGCTCGGACTCGAACAGCTTGGCGTCGTCCCATTGCTTGAGCACCCTGTGCTCGATCTCGATCAAATGGTCGCGGCGCGCGAAACTCTGGGCGCCAGCCTCATTCAGCTGCACGTCCTGCATCTTGGCGGTCACGTCCGTACTCATCTCGCAATGGACCAGGCGCTCTCTCGCTCTTGGCTCCCACTTGGCTTTTTCCTGTGGCTCTGATCCGATGGAGAGGGGCTATTGTGTGGTACCGTAGTCCATCGACTAAGTGCTATTGAATGGCCAATCAAATGAAGCCAAGACCAAGATGAGCCAAGTGCAGGGCAAGCGCAAGGGCCGGCCGCGCACGCTGCTGCTGCTGCTCAAGAGCCTCGTGGGACTGCGAGTGCGTGTGGATCTCAAGAACGACTGTGTGGTGGAGGGCGTCGTGCAGGAAGTCGTGCATGACATGGAGTGAGTGGGCTGTAAAGTGCGATTGAATATGCTGGCAAGTGGCTGACTGAATGGCTGATTGCAAAGCTTTACGATGCTGGATGCATGCGAGACCAAGCCGAATGTAACACAGATGGACTTGTGATCTACCAGCACACAGCTGTCTGATTGATTATGCTCCCTTAGGGTACGATGGTGAGCTTCGAGGAGGTGTTTGTCATGGGCAAGACCATTCTCTACGTGCACATTCCGGACCGGATCAACATCACGACTCATCTCCAGCAATACGTACGTGGCCAAGGCATTGCCATCGGCTCTGGCTTGCTCTGTGGACTCATATGCGCTCTCTTTTCAGACGCGGATGCTGCGACAGAGTGCGACCATGTACACGCGATCCAAGCGAACGTCGTCGCGCACATCGTAGCTTTGCATGGCAGCAACAGCAAAGATGGCTTTCATTGGTGTACAGTACAAGATTTGCTTCAATAGGACTTGATATTATACAGGAGGCAAACGCTGTGATGCCGCTGCGGGGGGCAGAGCTTTTCGTGCATTCTGCTGAGGAGAAATGGCGTTCTTGGGCGACCCGGAGGCCGTGAGCACAAAGTTGAGCCCACCGCCGACCATCTTCTGCAGACTCGTGAGTCGCTCTTTCAGTTGCAGAATGTGTTCTGCTTGTAACTCGGCTTCCCGCGATTTCTCGGCCATTTCTCTTCCGCCGTGTTTCTTGCCGGAGCCAGAAAGCTGGTGCTTCTGCTTGGTCTCGCGTGTCTCGTTGGTCTGCATCTTGACGTTGTGGAACTCGCGCCGCAGCTCGTTCACTTGGGTCGTTAACAGCGCGTTCTCTCGCTGTAGCCGATGCAGCTCGCTCTCGTTGATCGTCATGCCCTTCACGATCTTCCGCTTGAGCGACTCTACCTCTTTCTCCAGGTACTCCCGCTGCCGGTTGTACTCGGCCTGCGAGTTGGGCTCCTTGGCGTCAGCTACGACTTCTTCGTCGTACTTCTTGTTCAGCGCCATGACGGCGTTCTTCAGCGCCTTCTTCTCGTTCAGCAGCTGGGCACAGACCGTGAGATCGTTCTGCACCTGCTTCATGAGCACTTTGCCCATGGCGACCTGGCGGATCTGCACGTTGATCTCCTTTTGCATGCCGTCCATTTTCAGCCGCAGCTCGCCGATCATTAGATCCAATGCCGCGTTGCTCTTGTGGTACTGCTCCAACTCGGCGTCCATCTCCTCGATCTGCTTCTTCATATCCGCGATCTCCTTTTCTCGTGGCTCAATCTGGCGCTTGAGCTCTTTGATCTTGTAGTCCAACACGAACTTGAACTTCTCAAGCTCCTGATTCTTCTTCTTCAAGTCGTATATGCGCTTTTCCTTGTCCTGAATCGTTTCCTCCCGCTCGCGGATCTCTTTTTTGTGGCCCTGGATATCCTTTTCCAGCCCCTTGATGTTCTCGAAGAGCTCCTTCCCCTTCTCTTCCAGAGACCGGATCTCCTCCTTCTGGTCCTCAATGTCTTTCTGCAAAGCCGAGAACTTCTTCTTCATGATGCCGTTCTCGCCCTTGAGACGCAGTGTGGCCTCTCGCTCCTCTTGCAGCTTGAGTTCGTATCTAGTTTTCATCTCCTCGATCTCTAGCTCGGCGTCTTCCTCGAGTTGCTTCTTGAGCGTCTCATTCGTGTTAATCAGCACGTTCTTCGACTTGGCGCACTTGCCTTGCAGCTCTTGCTCGTGTGAGACTTTCTGGTCGTACTCGGTCGTCATCTCGGCCAGGAAATGCGTATGCCGCTCTACGAGCAAGTGGTTCTCCTCTTCGTACAGCGTGTTCTGCTCACCACGAGCCTGCTCCAATGCTGCGTAGCGCTCTTTCTCGGCCTGGATCTTGCCTTCGTAGGCCCCTTTGAGCTCTAAGAACTCGCTTTTGTGGGTCTGCGTCATGTCGAACATCTTCTTCTGGTACATGGTCTCCATCTCCATCTTGTCCTGCTGCAGATCCGTGCACCGCTGTTTGTCCTGCGTCAGCTCCGCCGTGAACTTGTCCGACACTTCCTTGATCTTCTCCTTGTAGTTCATGTCTTTGAGCCGCAGTTGGTATTCATTATGCAGCGTGAGCTCGTCGACTTTAGTCTTGAGCTCGTTCATGAGCCTGTTTTTTTCCTCAAGGTCGGATTTCGTGACCAGAATCTCCTCAGCAAACGGAAGTCCGGTGCCATTGCCATTGTTGCCATTGCCGTCGTTCCGATTCTCTTTTCCGCCGCCTACGCTGCTCATCATTGCTGAAGTGCCGCCTCGAGCGACCGAGCCCTTTGCCAGCACATCCTGCGTCTCGAAAATACACAACGAGCCATCTTCGCCAGTGGAGAAGAGGAACTGGTCGTCGTAGGACAAACGCAGCCGAGTAACAGGCAGGTCGTGGCACTGGTATTCCAGAAACGACTGCGCTGCAGATGGAGAAGCACTCGTCGCTGGGGATGCAGCGCTACTAGCTTGAGACTGAGAACCAGCAAACATATCTTTATCCAGAGGTAATCGGTAGGCACGAATGCTGCCTGGCTTGTTCGCCTCGACTGAGCCGACATAGAGAACTTGTTGCGATGCAGCGAGTGCCAGTGGCCCAAACGCCAAGCCTGCACAGTGCTCTGTTCGAGCGATACCAGAGACCACATCGATCTCCTTGAGCAGTCCGTCTGTACCAGTGGCGTATACAACATCGGCGTCGTTCGAGAGCACTGAGTCGGTGTAGGTGCATCGCGCCTGCGAATGGCCGTCGCCTACTTTGGTCGCCGTGCGCAGATTCCAGAGCAAGATGGATCCATCTGCGCCACACGTCAGCAGCTTTCGATCGTCGTGCTTCCAAGCGATCGCAGTGACGCGATTCGAATGGCCACGTAGAACAGCGACCAGCTCGCCTGTGTACATGCTGTAGACTTGAACGACGTTGTTGTTGGCCGCTGCAAAGTATTGACCGCCGTGACTGAAGCGCACTTCCTTACAGGCCTTGATCGCGAATTCACGGAACGATCGGATGTCGTCCATGAGAATGTTGAGCATCTTGAGCTTGTCTGTGAAGCCGACGACCACATGCAGGCCGGACGGGTGGAACGCGATCGAGTGCGTGTCTTCCTTGAATATCTTCATGATATCGGTGGATTTGTCGTTGTAGTTCCAGATGCGAACAGACTTGTCGAGGCCGCAAGTGGCGACCAGCGGCTTGCGAACGCACGTGTCCAGGCCAGTTATGTGGCAACCAGCACTGCCAGGACCATGGAAGGACGTCGAAAGGAGCTCAAAGTTCATGGCGTCTTCCTTCAGGATGTCCGTACTGGACAGCGTGAGCACGTAGAGCTGGTTGTTCTCCATGGAGCACACGAGCGAGTCTTCGGTCGGACTGATGGCGATGTTGGTGATCGTGCTGGAGTTGCCTTCGACGCTGAACGTCTTGGACTTTTTGTAGTACTCGCGTCCGTCGTCACTGCGATCATAGATCCGGACGATGCCACCCGAGCCGCCGCAGACAAAGCCCTTGGAGTAACCAAGGATGGAGTGAACAAAGTTGCCGTCTGATGGTGAGGACGACAGGATCTGGCGGAACTCGAGCTGTTCGAACAGCCAGAGCTCGCCCGTGTCGGCCGCTGCGATGACGCGCTCATCACTGATCCACGCATGACAGAGGAAGTTGGCCGGCTCCCGCTTTAATGGCGTGGCCTGCAGTCGCAGTTGGCCGTCCGCGTACTTGAAGAACTTGATGATGCCGTTGCCGCTGACGCAGATCGTGGTCGGATCGTTCGGGCTGAAGTCGATTTGACTCACGGCCCCGCCGGCCTGGTTGGTGGCCTTGACAGACGTGAGCAGCTTGGCCTTCTCCCAGAGCCAGAGCGAGAGAATCCAGTCGGGACCTCCGCCTTGCGCAAGGCAGTACTTCTGGTCCCCTGAGAACGCCACGCAGACGCACGTGTCAGACATGTTGTCGCCCAGCTGCAGCGTCTTCCGCTTGCGCAGCGTGTTGAGGTCGTGGATATGGATGACGGCCTTGTCCGCCTTCTCGGCCACGGCAATATATCTGTCAATACGCAGCGAATCCAATGAGCGTGGTGCTATGCCAACAGCGATAAAGCTATGCGAACCTCTTGCTGGGCGAGACGCAGAGCGCCGTGATGCCGCCGAAGCTGCCGGTCTCCATGCCGTGGATGAACTGCTGCTCCTTGGACTCCATGTTGTGGATCACGACATTGTGGCCACACGGGTACACGACCACATTCTCCTCTGCGAACGCGATGTTGTTCTTCACGCTGCCCTTGAGCCCAAACAGGTACCTGCATCACATGCTCATCGTCAGCCGCCTGTATCTTCCACAATCCACGCGCTCTGCGGCTCACCGAGGGATCAACATAACGCCCTCAACGTCTGTTTTCCAATGACCGTTATCACTTCTTCCAGATCACAGCAGAGGACGCACAAACGGCAGCGCAAATCAAGCCCCAAAGCCGCTTCAAACTCAGGCGCATGCACCGCAAGGAACCAAACGACGCGAGGCGAAACAGGGCGTTTCGAATGGGTACAGTACCGCTTTGAGTGGTACATAGTTTGAAACACACCGACGCGATGTGTTTTAAACAGCGGCTTCCTGAACGCCATTGGATATTTCTTTGCCTGCGCGCTGGGCCACGTGATTCCTGTGCGGCCATCGCTCGGGTGAGTTTTCTTCAGGTGGGTGGCCGGCGCTGATGGAGGCGGCGACGCGAGTGGGCGATGGGGACGCACGAGGGGAGAGTGGCGCAGTAGGGGGATGCGGTGCGCCTTCCCCCCTCTGCCTCGCGCTGTCCTTTCCTGCGCTTCATGCGTAGCTCCTCACTTCGCAATTGGTTGTGTGGATGGATGGGAAAGGATTGACACGTTCCTCCACGATGCTTGCAGATATCAACAGCAAGAATGGCAGACATGATGGTGCAGAAGCATCTGGCGGTGCAGGACCTTACGAAGCTCAAGGTTGAAGAGCTCACGCCTCTGACGCCGGAAGTCATCAGTCGTCAGGTAAAGAGAGAGAGAAAGATCGTTGCTTTATGACGGCATCAAGGAGATACTAATGCCTCCTGGCTCTTGTGTATCTATCTACACAGGCGACGATCAACATTGGTACGATTGGCCATGTGGCTCACGGCAAGTCGACGGTCGTGAAGGCCATTTCGGGCGTGCAGACGGTTCGTTTCAAGAACGAGCTGGAGCGTAACATTACGATCAAGCTTGGCTACGCCAACGCCAAGATCTACAGAGCCGAGAACGGCGCGGGCATCGGCTGCTACCGCGCCTTTGGCAGCTCCAAGCCCGATCGCTTCACGGACGAGGTCGACGGCAACACGGTCTGGGTGCTCCAGCGTCACGTGTCCTTTGTCGATTGCCCCGGTCACGATATTCTCATGGCTACGATGCTTAACGGTGCCGCCGTCATGGACGCCGCGCTGCTGCTGGTGGCCGGTAACGAGGTGTGCCCGCAGCCCCAGACGTCGGAGCATCTGGCCGCCATTGAGATCATGCGTCTGCAGAATATCATCATCCTGCAGAACAAGGTGGATCTGATCAAGGAAGACGCCGCCGTCGCGCAGCACGAGCAGATCAAGAAGTTCGTGGCCGGTACGGTCGCGCACGACGCGCCGATCATTCCGATCTCGGCCGTGCTCAAGTACAACGTCGACGTTGTGTGCGAATACATTTGCCGCAACATCCCGATCCCGAAGCGCGACTTCACGTCCAAGCCCAAGCTCATTGTCATCCGTTCGTTCGATGTTAACAAGCCTGGTGAGGACGTGGAGAACCTCAAGGGTGGTGTCGCCGGTGGCTCGATCCTCGAAGGTGTGCTCCGCGTGGGCGATGAGATCGAAGTGCGTCCTGGTATCGTGAGCAAGGACGACGAGGGCAAGATGACGTGCGTGCCCATTTTCTCGCGCATTGTCTCGCTGTTCGCCGAGAAGAACGACCTGCAGTTTGCCGTGCCCGGTGGTCTGATCGGTGTCGGTACGCGTATCGATCCCACGCTGACGCGTTCGGATCGTCTCGTGGGCCAGGTGCTCGGTCTCAAGGGAAGCCTCCCGCACGTGTTTACGGAGTTAGAAATCAACTTTTACCTGCTCAAGCGCCTGCTCGGTGTCAAGACCCAGGAAGGCAGCAAGGCGTCCAAGGTGCAGAAGCTCTCGAAGGCCGAGGTGCTCATGGTCAACATCGGCTCGACCGCTACGGGTGGCAAGGTGCTGGCCGTGAAGCAGGATCTGGCCAAGATCCTGCTCACCGTGCCCGTGTGCACGCAGGAAGGCGAGAAGATCGCCATCAGTCGCCGTATCGACAAGCACTGGCGACTGATCGGCTGGGGACAGATCCGTCGTGGCACGAGAATCGAGATTGCCGAGTCGGAATAGATTTTAACGCCTCGCCCAAATCCCATCGGCTCGCATTGAGCTCCATGTGTCACCTTTAGGCTTTAGTCGCGACTTGACGTCGTTTTGATTTGATTGGAAAATTTGCCAGAAAACATTTTTTCTGTTTTTTTCTTCATTATAACCTCAACACTTTTGGGGAATGGTGCTGAGGTTTTTTATCGCTGCTTCCGTGTTTGACAGGCATGAGGTACAGTATCGGAAGATCGCAAAGTCCCTCCAAGAGCTCTTCCCTCCCTTGACTCTCTCCGACGCACATGATGAACCGCCCGGCTGTCCCCACAGCCAATCCGTACGCCAAGTGCTGCTGCTGTTAGTTCTGGTCCTAATGGCTCACTGCGTGTCTCTGTATGTGTAGCTTTAGCTCCCTGAGCCAGACCAAGGGAGCTGCAGGCGGCAATCCGACGACGGCCAAAGCGGCAGACGCAGCAGGCGAGAGCCAATCGGCCAAGAAGAAGAACAAGAAGAAAAAGAAGAAAGCCAACGACGAGAACGGCGGCAGTGCGCACGCGAACGGCGCTTCCCCAAAGGTATGCATCCATCCATCCATCCGCCTGTGGTTCGTGCACGTTGCCAGGCTCTTGACGATTCCGGCGTCTTTGTAGATCGAAGAGCCAAAGGAAAATGGTCGCGACGACACTGCGAAGGCCAACGAAAGCTACGCCGAAGCGGACTCGCTGCCTTTGGCGCAGAGACTCGAGCTAGCTGCGTCGCATGCTGATGTCCATGCGGCGCTCGTGGGCCTGTTGGGCTGGAGCCGACTGTGCGTCAAGACAGAGACCATCTTCGCGTTCTTCCAGTCCAGTGCACTGAAGATGCTGTTGGAGAATATCCTGCGCTCGTGTCCGACGACGGATGTCATCTACGACAACCTCAATGCGCTGCTGGCTAACTGCCTGTACGTGGAGCGCGATGGTCGAGCCAGCAACTCCAGTCGCGACGTGGCGACCACGGTGGTCACAGCACTGCGCTTGATCGTCGATAAACTCAAGGGCCATCCAAGCCAGGACGTCATTTCAGTGTCCAAGGTGGCCGAGTACCTGAGCAAGTTGGTGCTTCACTACCGTTTGTCACTGAACGGCGTGCAGGTGGGCTCGGAGTTGTCGCAGGAGATCCTGCGCATTGATGCGGAGCTCGCCAGTAAAGCGCGGAAGGACGGCGCGATTCAGGGACAGACCATTCGCGATTCCTTCCAGAGGCGCGATATTCGAAGCGATGCGCTCACGCTGTACGAAGAGCGGCTCAAGAAGATCGATCAATTAGTGCAGGACAACATCTCGTCTTCGACGCAGCCAGTTCGCGAGTCAAGTGAGAATGAATCGGACGGCAATGGATTCACTGTGAGTGACGATGGAGATGATCTGCAGGCGCTCGATCCCAAGGAGATGGACAAGATCAAGTCGCGCGTGAGTGCTGTCAATGCTCGCAAGGACGCCGAGCTCGCGCCGATCCAGGCGCAGAGCAAGGAAAACAAAGTCAAACTGCAGGCTCTGAAGGAGAAGCGGGAGACACTTGAGGCGCAATTGCGTGCAGTTAACAGTGAAATTAGCACTGTCGTTTCCTCACAGGACGTTCTGGAGGAGCAGATGCAAACCGTTGAAGCCAAATTTGAGGCGGAGCTCTCTGAGTTTGACAGCGAGCACCAGAGCATCATTCAACGCTTCCAGGTCAAGGAGCGCCGCGACCAAATCGAGGCTGAGGTGACTTCCTTGGAGGCCAACATGAACAAGATCATGCTCGTACACAGCGAAGTGCAGTCTCTGAAGGAAAAGCGCGCTGTCTGCATGCGTCAGCACTTTGAAGGCATCGTGCGGTACTTTGCAAGTGAGCTGCCGTGCGTCAAGTTCATGATGTCACGCGTGGAGCAGTCGGAAGCGCAACTAAAAAAGTGCGTCGAGGACGCGGAAGGATACAAGTCCCTGGGTGTTGACGCCGTGGCCAAGGAGATGATCGAAAAGTCCAACGCCATTCAGTCACACTTGGAAGAAGACACGAAGACGCTGGATGCGCTACGAAAGCGCGACCTGGAACTGTTGGACACAATCGATCGAACGTTCAAGAACCCGGACCACGTGGATGCGCTGGAGCTGATTGATAGTCAGCTACGACAAGAAGTGCATCGCCATATCGACTACGTGCGCAACCTGTACGAGCGCGCGTTGTCGAGCTCTGCCGCGGCAGCAGAGAACAAGACTCCGAAGACAGCGAACAAAACAGCAAACGGATCGCAGAAAAAGTAACAAACCAATTCAACTACTTGGACACAACACAAAGGGCCAATCTCTTTGTATTCTAATTGATTTCGTGCTCGTGAAGCCCTAACTTAAGCGTATCTACTGAAGATTGGATTGATTATCCCTGACGATTCGAGCTATAGGAGGAAGTGATGTTTGTGATCTCCTGCTCCAGGTCTTGGGTCGCCATTGTTTCCATGTGAAGCCGCTGCTGCAGTGCCCGATTACGACTCATGAGCGCCCGCAATCGCTCGTGATCTGCATTCACGTTCGATCCAGAAGAGGACGACGATGAGCATGAGGATGACAACGACGTAGATGACATTTTTCGCTCCATCTTGTCGCGAGATCGTTGAGGTGATCGATTGGAGTAGTGTCTCTCTTGCCTTGTTGAGGTCGAGTTTGTACGGTCATTATTGACAACCTCTGCAGTCGAAGAAACTGAGCTTTTGCCAGCATGATCTCGCCAAGATGACGATGCAACCTGCTTCTTCGGAGACGTGCTCGGAGACAAGATGGAGTGGGCCAGAGGTCTCCCAGAACTCATTTCTCCAGTCGACTTGTTCAGCGCCGCCTTAGGATAAGGACAGATCCGCGGAGACTGGTACGCAGTGTTGATAGGTGGAGGTACAAATCCAGAGGTTGCTGCGTTCGCACTCTTGTGGAAGTTACTTGTGCTGGAGGAGCGATGGGAAATTTCTTTCTGCCGAGGTGAACCTTCCTGCTCTCGTTTACTCATGACGGCGTTTTCGTTTCGAACGAGCATCCATTCGGAGAGCATCGTGTTTTGAGAGCGTAAGGATGCGATTTCCGATTCGAGTTCCTGCATTTGGGATTCCAATTGCTGCTTCGCATCTTTTACGTGCTCTATTTGAACTTTGAGATCCTTCTCACGTAGAAAATGTTGGTCTTTCAGGTCTCGAATCTACAAGCAGTCAGCATTAGCTTCTAGTGATTCCGATCTGTCTCAAGCGGACTTACCGTGCGAACCAGAGTCTCGTTGTCAACTTCAGCGTCATGAAGCTGCATTTTCAGCTCTTGGCACTCTTGGACAACGCACGAGTTAAGCTCCAGTCTTCGCACCAGCGCATGACACCGCTGCTCTAGTGCGGTGTTGACTTCGTTCAGAGTCTCGATCTGTTCAACTAGCGTGTCTCTAAGCTCCTGCGCTTCTTGAACGCGCTCTTGAGCTTCCTGTGTGTTATGTTGCTCGCTCGATACCTGATTTTGGGTCTGCGTAAGCTCTTCCTGCAATTGGTTCAGCATGCACTTGTTTTCGTGCTCTGAGTCGTCTTTCATGCGGATTTCCTGCTCCAGCGATTTGACTCGACCGCGCTCGCGTTGGAATCGCTCTCTGTAGTCCAGAAGCTCTTCCTAGGAGAAAAGTTTGAACATGAACGAAAGCGATGAGCTCTGAGGCCATACCGATCATTGGTTCATAAATCACTGGCGTACTTCTTTTCGCGTCAGCTCGTCTTGCAGCTCGTTAATGGTCAATTTTAACGTAGACTGAATCTTGGTGACTTGCTCTTTATCCCACTTGGCCTGGCGCGAAGACTCGGGGTCTGATTGGGAGAGTACGTCAGCATATATCACTCGATAATTTGCCAGCGCGTGCGCAAATACCTGGATTTGTTGCTTGGGTCGTGGCGAGAAGCGCACTCTTTTCTTTTTCCAGCTCGAAGGCTTTGCTTACAAGCATCGCGTTTTTCTCCTTCTCGAATTTTAATTCCTGCTTCAGTTTTTCCTGCGATTGCTTGAGTTCTCGCAAGTAAGCTTGCGTATCAGCGCGACAGGAGGACACTGGAGGCGCTGCATTGCCTTCATGTATCAATGTAATCACGATGATCGTAAGAATATCACTATCACGTATTTAAAAAGCGAAGGGCATGCAACCTTCAATGATGGCCTTGAGGCGGCGCACTTCCTTCTCTGCCTCCTGTCGGACTTTGGTTTCTTCCTGAGTTCAACATGGAGAGTAAATTACTACTGCATTTTCTAAATACCGGTCAGCTCACTGACCTTGACCTTCTCCGTGAGCGCCGCGAACTTGCGACAGAGCACTTTGAGCTGCGCTGTGGCTTCGGATGGAGATAGATTGCCCTTGAGGCTCTCCTTGAGCAACGTCAAGTTACTTGGCGATCGTTTCTTGATCTTGACGTCATTGTTTTCCAGAAACCCAATCTATCCAAAACACAAAACAGCTCAAAGTGAATTTCACAAGTAGAAGCACGCTTGACACCACTGCGCTCCCTACAACTGTGTCTACAGGCACATTCCATCCAACACAATCATCAGTTCACGAATCAAGAGGCTTTCGATCGCAAGCACAGAAGCGATCATTACCTCGCTTGCCGTCTGTAACACCGCGCGATCCGCCGTCGCAGCCATCGCGCTGCTGCTTCTGCTCACTTGCAGACTGCATGGACCGGTCCATAGCGATACAACGCACCTACTTGCACACACAAGCCCTTCATCAGCCCATCAGCCTCCCACTAACAGCGCTCCCATCCTTACGTAGCTCTTGGGAAATGGCTGCTCTTTTGGAATCGGAGTAACGACCGTTTCCTACCACCTAACCGATACGTGTTACAAACGGTCGGGGGTAAGGTGGGGCAGTCAGCCCAGCCAGGGGGGAGGACGTGTCACTTTGCAAATCAAAAGACAGAGGGAAGATGATGCGCGTGCGCTCCATCGTGTCGTGGCTGCTGCTGTCGCTGGCGCTGCTCCAGTGCGCCAAGATGATAGTCGGTGCGTTGGCTCAAGTGATAGACCATGGGCTTGTCCTCGCAGACTGATACTGATGCGTGAATATGCATCAACAGCTCAAGAAGTGGACGACTTTGACGGTCTCGACGAGGTCGGTTGCTTGGAATCGCTGCCTTTCTCACTAGAAACCGAAGCTCATGCTGACAGAGGATGCTATTGATATGTCTGTACAGCTAGTGCAGACGATTGCGCCTGCGAGCGCTGCTGCGGCTGCTGTTGTGCCCCAAGAAGCGCCTGGTACGGAGCGCGTCGGTCTCTTTGCTTGCTTGTTTCTGGGCGTATTTACTGATGACGATGCGTATTTGCTGAATAGGCGACTTCCTGTGGCTGGAAGCCAGCAGCTGGGCCGTTGCGTTCTTCTACGTGCTTGTGTACTTCTTTGGCAAGCGAAAGAACGTGGCCATTGCGAATGAATGGTAAGCTTGCTGCATCCGATAGTTGTGACTTCTGTGACACTGACAGTCGTCGTCTGCATATGTAGGCTGGAAGAGAACGAGCCGCTGCTTGTCAAGGAGTTCTCGTACACCGGAGCGTCTGCGGATCCGAAGGTCGGACTCTTGGACGAAAGCGTCAACAACTACAAGTACTTCTGCTCTGGCCGCCGATTCTGCTCTCGTTTCGCGGCCGATCTGCAGGTTGGTTATGCCTTCTCTAATGATGTTGATGAAGCGCTAACGTGTCTCCTCCATTTCGCAGCTGGTCGCTCGCCATGACCTGTTCTCGCGCATGTTCACTTTCTTCACGTCGTCTGAGCAAGATTATCTGGTACGTTCTGAGCCTTGCGAATGGAGTATGCTGTTTAGGAGCATGGAAAGCTCACCTATATCTTTGTTGAATCATGCGTAGACGATCGATGTGGCGCTGAATGCGGCGGATGTGGACCCGATCATTTTCTCCGTCTCCAAGACGCTTTTGTTTAACAACCTGGTCAAGCTGTTCCCTGAGCTGGTACGCAATTTCTAAGATATATTTATCATTGTTGCATGCACTCACGCTCGCATTTCTACTGGATCAAAGCTCTCGACTGCGAAGCGTGTGCCGTGCGACCTTGTCCCTGAATCGCTCTGCGTGGCCACGGACAGCATTGAAGTTCCCAAGCTTGTCCTGAACAAGTCGCTTCAAGAGGTATGCAATCAAAACAAGCAGAAATCATCCAGTATAGCGTCAACTTCTAACGCTCTTCTCTTCTCCAGTCCATCAAGGAGCTTGAGGAGTTCCTGGAATTCATCGTGATCACGGACATGAACAATGTTCTCGTTGTGTAAGTCTTCTTTTGCATTTGGTTTCATGGATGCATTGCTAAATTATTTCTAATTCTCATTTTGAATGTACTTTAGCGGCTTCCCCGCCACGGAGCAGAACCTATTGCGTCTGCGCTTCAAGCTTCACAACGGATCCAAGAAGCTGGATACCAAGAAGGTCACCGAACTGACGCTCTCGCTGATTGACGCTCTTGGTGCTTCGATCAACCTGCCTTATGACGTAAGTTTTTACTGAATCGCTCTATGTTTGTGAGTTTAACTAACACGTGTTGTTCGACGCTTCCACAGGCTAAGCGCAGCGCACAAAAGAAGCGTGTGAAGTCAAAGCCTGTGGCCAACCCCGCGGTTTCCAAGGCGGCGGTATGGAATTTGGATTATTATTTCAGTGCTTCATATTGCTGCTACTAACTAATTGCGGTGACTTTTAGGAACAACTCCGTCGCCAGCAAGAGCTTCGCGAGAAGAAGCAGAAGGAGTACGAGTCGCTCTCCTACGAAGAACAGCAGAAGTACGATGCCCAGCAGAAGAAGAAGCAGGCGCGTAAAATGCTCAACCGCAAGGTACGTTTCGTTTGGGATTGCAAGTTCGTTAGCTTTACATTTCTTACTGATCTGCTATTTTATTCACGCCACAGAAATGAGCGGACCTCAGCGCGTGTTTCAGTGCTGTCTGCGCTACTGACTCTTCAGTAGAACGAACAAATAGAGTGACGTTGTTCGACCCATGTTAACCAAGGAACATTTCCACCTTTTGCACTTACGTTTGCTTGAGTTTCTCAGTCAAATTCGACTCTTCGCCACCGTACACAGTGTATTTACGGCATTGATCCCATATTAGAACTTGCTGACTCGCGTTTCGCTGGTCAAGTTAGGAGAATAGTCGGATCCGTATCCGGACACTTCATCCGGATACCCGACCCACCCGCCCGACCTGGGTCCTGTTTCTGGGTCTTCTGGGTCCAGCGCGTCAATTCAGAAAATCGCTCTGTCAATTCATTCTCAATTCATTTCGCCCCGCCGAAGGCTTCTTCCAAGATCGACCCGAGTCACAGTCGGAAGGTGCAAGCGCAGGGCAAGAGAGAAGACCGAGAAGCTCCCGTGAGGTACGCTGGCGATGTCTGCCTGCCTTCTGCCCGGACCAACAAAGCCACAAGATACAGAGCAAGAGGGCGCCGTGGTCTAACGCTGCACTGCTGACTTGCTGCCGTTGCTGTGTGGCTTTGCCTTTCATTGTCGCAGTAGAGAACCGACGTCGAAGCAGCGACTCATCAAGCGACTGACGACCGACAAGACCGAAGGAACGATAGCTTTACTATGGAACTGACGCATCCGCTCGTGCGCGTGCCGTTCGAAAAGGCCAACAAGTCCTTCCGACTGTATCACAAGCAAGTGACGCGTGAAGTCGCGTGCGTGAGCAAGAGCATTGAAGAGCTGTACGGCAAACAGCAGCCAGGACAGCGCATGGACGTGGACGACTTAGTCGAGAAGCTTTCAGTTATTGCACACAAGATCAAGGAGCTCAAGCAGGATACAGCGCAGCACGCGAAGGAGCAGCAGGCGGACCTGGCTATTTGTGTGAAGCGAGCGGAGCATGTACAGCAATTGGAGACTCCATGCAGTCATGAAACCACTGGGGATGGTGCTGCAAAGCTACAGACGAAAGCCGAGAAGGAACATCTGGTCCGCGATCGGCTTATTGCTGAGTATTTGCTCTCTCGAGGCTACAAGGAAAGTTCCAAGATTATTCAAGAGACGCGAGGTGAGCTCTTCATGATACAGAAACGCCATGATGCACTTGGTTTCCAATACTATATTCTGTGTTTGTGCAGGAGTCGAGTACCTCGTAGATGACGCGCTCCATACTGAATGCCGAAATATCCTAGCTGATCTCCAGGCTCACAACACCAGCACCGCGATCAAGTGGTGCTCACATAATGGCTCTCGGCTTCGACGCTTGCAGTCCCCCTTGGAGTTTTACCTCCGATTGCAAGAGTACATTGAGCTCGTGCGATCCAACAAGAAAATGGAGGCTATTACCTATGCTCAGTCCTTCCTTCCGCCATTGGCTTTGCAACTCGAAGATAAAGAAGCGAAGCAACATGCCATTGAAGAAATGCAAGAAGCGATGGCTACGTTAGCCTATGCATCACCTGCCAGTATAGTGGTGGAGTCGCATGCAAGACTGTTTGCAAGCGAGCGGTGGCAAGGTCTGATGGATACATTCCAAAAGGCCTTTTTCGATGTCTACGGTATCCCCGAGCCTTCCTCTCTTTGCATTGCGCTTCACGCTGGACTCTCGACTTTGAACACAAGAGCTTGCCATCGGATTCGCTCCAGTATAGACACAACTGCGGCAGCAAATAAATCGGCAAGCAAAGAGCGCAAGCGGAATACTGATAGCGATGAAGAAGACGTGGCGGTAGATCGTGATGGGATCTGGTTCAAGCAAAGCAATTCCAGCAGTTCCCAAAGAAGTAAAAAATCCAAACTGGCGTCAAATGAGCAAGGCAGTCCCAATGGATCAAGCACCAAAAGCAAGAGCAAGCGTTCCAAGTACTCGCTTACAAATGAACCCCCAGTTTCAATTTGCCCAACGTGCAGTGAATTCGGCAGTAAGTTGTGCACAGGTCTCCCATTCGCGTGTCACCCTCTTTCTCGATTAGTATGTCGAGTTACGCAGCAAGTGATGAATGAACATAACCCGCCGTTCGTACTCCCAAACGGATACGTGTACAGCAAGCAAGCGATCGCCCAAATGACGAAACACGACGACAAGAAAGGTCAAGATGTGGTCCAGTGCGTCGAGACCCAGGCCGTGTTCCCAACGAGCGACGTCAAGCCAGTCTACATTCTCTAGATGGATGATTGCATTTGCTCTCCTGCAGTTTGTACATGTTCCGCACTCGCAGGATGTTTATGTGTGTATTTATTTTTTAGTTGCGCTTGTTTTGGATTCGACACGCAAGTCACTCAGCTGGAGACTGTTGGCACAGTTATACCGGGTTCGAACACCCCAGAGTGCTGCAGGTTTTCAGTGAGCGTTTGCATAAAGTCCTGATCATACAAATCAAAATTAGTGCTTTTTGGTAAACATATCGAGAGCATTGGTCCTTTTCTTCTTCTTACCTGCGTCGTCTTTTCATTCGGTCTTCGCTTTCCTTCCAGCACGAGAACGAGGAACATCGAATGGTCGACTTGGGAGATGTAGTACACAGTCTTCATTCGCTTTTCAAAGTGGTTGACGCTAAACAGAATTTTCCAGTAAGTTTCTCCACAAGCACCGCACAAAGAGCCAATACGTACGGAGATCGAGACGTCTGCAGCGCATGGCGGTTGTCCATGATCAGACTGATAATGTTGGGCCAGTGCTGAAGTGGAGCCTCTTTTTGGGGATAGCAAAACACTGCTGGCCAGGAGCGCAAACCCCACAAGACAGAGAAATCGGGGTCGTCGCCCTCATCTTCCACATGCACAAACAAGGAATGACTCGCTGCAGGCACAGATGACATCGCGCGACGCAAATGTGGGGACATCATTGGCGACGTTGACATTGACTTGGATCGGTCCAGTCTGGTCCTCATAGGTGGCTCATCTTCTCCCACAGGCGTTGCTCGGCTAGAGCTGGGACATAGATACCCGTTCTGGTAGTAATGGGCACCTTTGTCTTCCAGTTGATCGGTTTCTAGTACGAGCATGATGCATGCCTGTCCATCATCGCCTCGGTACGCTACCATTACGAAGAGAATCATAAGATCTGCTGAACCAAATATGAACATGAATTGATCAGTGCGTACCTCCACGTGCGAGAAGGACATCCATGAGGTGCAGGTACGAGATCTCCAGCGGGTTTCGAATGAAACGCGTTAGATCGCACGACAAGAAATCGCCCTGTTTTTCAAGCGGCTCGAGCCATCGGTGGAAGTAGAGCGAAAACTTGGCCACGAGTGAGCGGAAGAATCTCTTTGACCACTGGAACACAGGAAGTGCGAAACCTTCATCACGGGAGGTTGCACCCGAGTGGTCGGCTGCGAAGGCATTCCCATTTGCACCTTCAGCTGGCGTCGCTGTTGACATTGGCGTCACGGACCCTCCAAGTAATGTTTGCTCCACGCCATTCGACGGAATCGTCTCATCAATAAAGTATGGATCCCCAGTCTTTTGTTGGCTCAAACCAAAGTATCTCGCCGTATGAGGAGCAACGAGGCTTGTGACGTTCGTTACAGAGAGACGGCGCTTGAGCATGCTACCATGGGACATTAGCTTGGAGAATGCGCTACATAAACCAGCAACAGATGAGATACTGGCAGCAGCTTCTAACATGAGCATAAGTACGTACGTTTGAGCTTCAGTCGAGTTGCTGATACTGCTTTCAATGGACATGGTCGAGTACTGTTTCGTGAGTAGCTCTTCTTTTTTCTCATTTGAGTCAGCAGTCGGCTCCAGCAAACTACTGACGTGGCTTTTATAGCTCGAGTTCTGCCGTGCAAAGGAATCGCTGTTGGCGTTCGTGCTGGCGTTCAGTACGGTTGGTGGTATCGACAGCATAGAAGACGACATGTTTGACGGAGTCACATTCGAGTACACAGAATCTGCAAACGAGTAGTTATCGTCCACGTCCGCATCAAACTCGCCAAAGAGCGGATATTCCGAGAGCGAGTCAATGTGGTCGCTCCACGAGCGCAAAGCGGCCTTGAGACGATGCAGCGAGATAATGGACTTTGTCACGTTGTACTCCGTGATCTGGATCTCGGATTGAATAGCCGAGCGAACGGTGCACACTTCTTCCATCGCTGATTGCTTCATGATTTCCAGTAGAGGATGATCAAACACTTCAAGCCGGCGCACAAGTCCATCCAATAGCTTCAAGATCTGTCATCATACATTGCGTTTGAGTAATGTATCAAGTACTGACAGAAAGAGGTTGAGTAAAATATGCGTACACTGCTGAAATCACGTGGTTCCGATCTTCCTGCGAGAAGTCTGTACAGCTTGATCATTGGTAAACGGAGCTATGAAAAGCAGTGAAAAGATTTGAAAAGGGTCAGTTAATTTTCACAGTCAAAGCAAGCAGCAGTTTGATACGAACCGAGAAAAACTCTGCACCCTGATCCAGCAGTTCTGCGTAGTAGTTCAAATCGCCATTGGTCTCTGGTTCCAGCACCGAATTACGGCTTTCGTGGCCAACCGGCGTGGACGACGCCTGGAAATACCGCTGGCGATGTGCCATGGGCTTCAGCTCCCCTGCCAGGTGGTTCATGAGCACGATCACTTTGCTGTACATCTTGTCAATCGCATGGGATTGCACCATGTCTGGCTCCAGGTACTTCATCAAATGATAACTACTCATCCCACAAGATCAGACTTCCTAGTCAGTAGCAGGTATAAGAAGCCGCACGTATTGACGTACGTGCTCTCACTGGACGCAATCAACTTGATCATGACCAGCAGGACGTCCCAGTTCTTCCAGTCCGTTGGCTCTGCGTATTCAACGACACTCAACGCCTGTCACACAGCAACAGTGGTGAACTACATGCTCCAGGTCATGGAATTCTGCAAGACTGAACCAACCTGCTGGTACTGGTACTTGGCCAGCGCGTCAAAGAATGCAGGTAGGCAGGACGTGTAGATAAGCCCAATGGACTCGTCTAGCGCCTCACGCGCCGCATTCACGTGGTGGCCAGCCGCTTGAGCGCCATGCGATCTGTACATGGGTGAAATGCCTGGCGTCAGAGCCATTGGACTGGCCGAGTACACCTGCGTCTGGCCGCTTGGATGGAAGAGCTGCGTGTGCAGTCGACTGTTGTCCGTGTGGTCAGCAGCGTTGAGCGGTCCCTGGTCGCTAGCGGGCGCCATCACCAGCGCCTTGTTGGCCTCGTGCTGCTGCCGCCGTCGCTCGCCGCCTGTGCTCCGGCGTCGCATGTTCTTGAGCCCTGGCGAGTACGAGTGGGGGGCATGGGACTGCATTTACGCTTCGGGATGAGAACTGTAGGTAGCGCAGACCGGAATTGGTGTTTGATATGGTATACCTTGGTTTAGTGACATACTATATTATATTTTCCGATATTAACCTCATTTATTGAGATTCAAAGTGTTGATTGCTGCAAAAGTCAGGATTTCATTTTGAAGATGTGGGGAAATCCATAAATAACAGGCGTTAATTACGTGAAATCTGTGACAGCATCTGATTACAGCGTTGCTGGGGGCGATACATGCAGCCACGCAAACTTGAACGTGAAGTCCACACCTGTTGGACATGATAGATGAGCTCAACAGCCAGCCACACAACCACACAAGCCTATCAGTGACGCACCATAGTGTACTAGAGAGCCCTCCACCACATAGACGACCCAGAAGACGAGTCTGCTCTGCACGCCGACCCAGTTCTTCTCCAGCACGAAGGCCAGTTGGCGGATCGTTGACAGCCGCAGCTTGCGCTCCAGAACGACCGAGAGTCCGATGAGCGACATCAGCTCTAAAGCTGTGTAGACCAGTACGTTGTACATCGTATGGTTCAGCTCCTCCTGCGTGGTGTTCAGCAGGAATATGTAGTACATATGATTGGGAAGATGGAACGCCGCGTTCATGTAAACCACTTGGGACAAGAGTCAGCTCAACAATGGCAATGGCCCAACAAAGCGTACGTACGGTAGACGACCGGAATGATGATCTCAACGAACTCGATGAGTAGAAAAAACTCTGTGAGATGCAGCAGCTGCAATGTGTCGCGCACAATCAGCCTCTGGTCTTGCTTGCACAGCGAATTAGCGAATGCTTGTTCATCAGCCGTTAGTTCTGGTCGTAGCCAGCCTCGAGAAAAGGTTTTTGCCTCCTGCAGCTTCGCATCACGAATTGCCAGATACGAACCAGTCGGTGCTAGTTGAGACGGACGAACGACGAGCATTCGGGTAACATCCGATACAAGTCGAATACCGCTACCTTTTACCGCGACGTCGGGCTTATTCAGAATATAAGCTGCAAGAGGAAGGATAGACGGCATGCGCATTGGAATCCCGTGCTTTGCAGTGTAAATGGCTGCACATCGCTCAATATTGCGCTCTAGAATTTGCTGAACATCGTGAATTGCCAAGATGGAGCAAATGACGTCGAGACCCATGAGCACCATTGTTGTGCCAATCTAACGTGAATTTTGCACAAAAAGCACCAGGAAAAGTGAGTGGAAGATCTCCGTGGTGAAGACCACGACCTCCGGATCAGGTCTTCCTTGTGCAAAAACAGCTTGCGCGTAATGTTCTTGGACGCAATTTTCATCACTGGCAGAAGCACCGAGAAAGCGATCTGCTCTTTCGCGCTCAGACTCACGAACACGACAGTATAGATCACGTATAAACTAGTGGTGTTCATTTCAGTGACGATGGACCATGAGAAAAGCTTCATTTGATGAGATATCTCTGTGCTCGTACGAACGAAGGACCCGAATCGGATGAAAAACAAAGGAGCTGCAATCATCCACCACCCGATAGCGCCTACTACATTGGCAAATGGAAGTGGATAGCCAACAATGAGAGCGAGAACCCACAAGAAGCCTGTGGTGCCGAAAGCAACCAGGCAGGGTGCAAAGAGGTCAAATACTGGAGTTTGTGGCAGTCCGTTTACGAAGCGGTGGCAGCGCTTCAGCTGCGTCCACGAGATGAAAAAGGCCACCACAGTCGTCCGCAGCCAAAGAAGGTGGCTGTGACGAATCCCTTCAGCGGGTGACGAGAGCTTGAGGCAATCGGTACTCAGCACCGCAACGAGACACGGAATCGGCGCGAAGATAATGAAACTCAAGGAACGAGCCAAACTCGTTTCTTCGGCGTATTTTTTGAAGGAATGCATGCGCTCGACTGAGTAAGAGCCCTTGTGTTCTACTTGAACGCTGGTCCACAGGGTCTCCATATGTCTGAGAAGGCTGTGCATACTCATTGAGCGGTACGATTTTAAAAAGCTAAGTGTACACTTTGTTTCATCTCGAGGATGGATAAAAATACTTTAGTTTCGCGGATATGGACTCAGTTACGCTAAGGTGAGCATCTATTTGACTTAAAATAAACCAATAATGCTGCCAAAAGTTGAAATAAAATAGAGTGTAACATCTGCATGTTTGTTCACGAAGATGACTGGAGCCACGCAAACTTGAACGTGAAGTCCGCTCCTGTTTCACATCACAAGATCATGAAATGAAAGAACTGCAGACCTGCACAATAGATGGCTTACCAAAGTGCTCCAGAGAGCCTTGAACAGTGTAGACAACCCAGAAGACCAGTCGGCTTTGTATTCCTTTCCAGTTCTTTTCGAGCACGAAAGCCAAGTGCTGGATAGTGGATAATCGCAACTTTCGCTGCAGAACCAAGGAAAGCACGATGAGCGAGAGTAGCTCGAGCGTCGCATAGACCATGACGTGCCACACTGTTTGGTTCAGTTGCTCCTGCGTGGTGTAGTGCAGATTCGGATAGTACATTCGATTGGGCAGACGGAATGCTACTGTTAGATATATCGCTGCCACAAGGATCACAGAGTCAGGCTTAGCAAAACCCAGCCTGCAATACATTCCATACGTACCGTAAACCAACGGAACGATGATCTCAGTGAACTCGATGAGCAGCAGAAACTCTGTGAGATGCATCAGCTGTAGCGTGTCACGCACAATCAGGGATTGATCCTGCTTGCTCAACGAATCTGCGAATGCTTGGTCTTCAGCGGTTAATACTGGATGCAACCAGCCAAGAGTGAAGCTTCTTGCCTCCTGGGACTTGACACCTTGGATCACTGACACCGATGGATACTCTAGAGTAGGCTCTGCCCATCGTTGGTCGCCCACTTTGTTCTTCGGAAGGAAAACTGGTCGATTCGGATTGGTACTACGAGGCTGGGCTGGTTTGATTTGGGTCTTTCGCAGTGAGAAGTGCCGCGTTTGATCAGTCCGAAGCCGAATGGTGCTGAGTTCTGCAGCAGCCGTGTTTTTCTTCAGAATATGCTCTGCGACTCCTAAGATTGAGGGCACGCGCAATAGAATCTCGTTCTTTGCAGCGTAAGCGGCAGCGCATCGCTCAATATTGCGGGCTAGAATTTGTTGGACTTCCCAAATGGCTAAAGTCGAGCAGGCAAAATCAACGCCCATGAGCACCAGCGTTGTGCCGATGGACCGTGCGTTTTGCATGAAAATCACCAGGAAGAGCGAGTGGAAGATCTCAATTGTAAAGACCACGACTTCTGGAATCAAATCCTCCTTGTGCCGAAACAACTGCCGCGTGATGTTCTTGGATACGATCTTCATCACCGGCAGCAACAACGAGAAAGCGATTTGATCCTTCACACCCAGACTCATGAATACAATATTGTAGGCCGGATAGATCGTTCCATTGATCATTTCCAGGAGAATTGACCATCCAAAGAGCTTCATTTGACGCGATATCTCCGGGTTCGCACGAATCAAATTTCCAAATCGGATGAACACCACAGGAAGTGCAATGAGCCACCACCCAGCAGCTGCCATTACCATTGTGAATGGGAGTGGGTAGCCTATCACCAGTGCAAGCCCCCACGAGAAGCCCGCCGTGCCGAAACCAACAAGCCATGATGCACAAAGGTCAAACACGGGAGTCTCTGGCAGCCCAGACACGAAGCGGTGACAACGCTGGAGCTGCGTCCATGAAATGAAGAAGTTCACCACTGCCGACCGCAACCAGAGTCGCTGACTATGGTGAACGCCTTCAGAGATCGATGGGAGCTTGAAGCAGTCAGTGCACAGCACAGCGATGAGGCACGGGATCGGCGTGCATACAATGACGCTCAGGGCACGAACGTAGTTCGTTTCTTCCGCGTATTGTTTGTAGGAATGCAAGCGCTCGACGGAGTAAGAGCCTTTGAGTTCGACCTGCAAGCCATCCCACAATGTCTCGAGACGCTTGAGAAGACTCACACGAGCCATTGAAACTAGAGCTTCAGTGATATGATCCAAAAATGACTTTGTGCTTTGTTGAAGGATAAAATTAGGAACTGCGGCTTGGCTCACGTTCCATTTCAACTGCAGCGTATCCGACCCATGCAGCATCTTGTCATCATTCGATTTCCGGAACACGGCTCCGATAGATTGCTTTTAATTGAGTGGCGATTCCGTGACGAATGGATAATGTTAGTCCACTCTTGTCGTTTGGAAGGTTACGTAGCCATGAGTAACCGTACCATTTCGTATAACAGTTATATTCGTTAATGCTGCACAGAAAGGTTATGTAATAACCTTTCTGAGCGAATTAATGGAGATCGACCGCTGCGTGGCTCAGCTCCGTGCGTTTGTGGAGGCCAATGGCGGACGCCTGGGTCCGCAGCATCTAGGCAAGTTTTACGCATTGCATCCGCACGCTCGAGCGCTGCTGAAGCCAACGCCGCGCGTGTTCATTGAGAAGCATGGGCATCGCCATCAAGTGGTCTGGCAATACGACACGCAGTCGAACATGTCGACGATTGTAGCGGAGCAACGCGAGGCTGTGCGAGCGAACCCTCGAGTGCAAGAGGCAGTCACCTCTCCACAGGAGCCCAAAGTGCAGAAGAGCGCGGTCGTGCGCAGGCTCCATGCGTTTGTCGTGGCTCGCGGGGGTCGACTGGTAGCAAGCGCCATGCAAGATTTCTACCAGAAAATGCCGGGGGCGCGCATCGCGATGAAGCCAACGGTGAAGGCGTTCATCAAAGAGTTCGGCAACCAGACGGCAGGTGTTCAGCTCACGTGGGAAATGGTCGATCACGAAGCGTCGATCGTGGCAGCCAGTAATCGTGTCCAGGCGGCCACGAGAGCGCAGCCAAACGCGCCGCCCTGGCGGCAGTGCCTCAAGCTTCTCGATGACTTTGTGAGAGGATACACACAAGGACGAGTCACGATGTCGGACTTGGGCCAATTCTGCAAGCAGAACCCGAGTGTGGCAAGCATCTTGCGTCCGACCAAGAAGATCCAGTCGTGCCAGGCATTCGTCGAGCAGTATGGTCAGCGAGACGGGTACACGCTGACGTGGCAAAAAGACCCTCCTCTTGTAGTCCGTAACAACCACCAAGCCAAGCGCCAGGTTGTTCAAATCGCCTCTGTAGCAGACGCCACTGCGGTCGTGCAATCAAAGCTGCAGCACGCCAACGTGATTGCGGTTGACTTGGAAGGCGACCTGAGCCCGAACGGTCGCATATCGTTGATGCAGATCGCCGCGAACTCGAAGATTGTGTATGTATTTGACGTGTACAAGTGCCCAGCCATTCTGCAAAACGCGAGTGTGGGGCTTGGTGCGATCTTGGCGAGTCCAACTGTCGTCAAAGTCATACACGATGGACGTCACGACGCCCGAGCGCTTCAAGGCCAGTTCGGGATTACAATGGCAAACGTTTTTGATACGCAGGTCGCGTATTGTCGCCTGCATAATAGCAAACGCCTGGTTGGCCTCAACATTGTGCTGCAAGAGTACACGAACCACCTCAACACCCAGAAAGAGTCCGTCCAGCACCGCCCCGGCCTGTGGGAACAACGACCTTTACCTTCAAATCTCCTGGACTATGCTGCTCAAGATGTGCAGTACAGCATCCAAACATTCGAAAATATGGCTGCCAAAATGAGTGCGACTGAACTGCAGCGTTGCATGCAGGCATCCATCGGCCGTATAATCACTGCAACTTTGCCTGCGGAGCCTGAACCCACGAAGCCTGCTCAGCCCACAAAGCCTGCTCAAAACAAGCGCTTGTCCACGTATGTGCGTAAACACGAACCGGCGTTGCGTGATGGAAAAGATGGCATCGAAGTCGTGGACGAAGACCCAGACGCCTTTCAAATGACGATCGAGGAGAACGTGACGGTGCGCAAACGCTTCACAATCAAGAATCATGGATCTGGTGCAGCTCAATTGCTTCGTGTGGCCTTGCTGGCTTCCTCAGCCGCCTTGCCATTCCATGTCCCAGCTCTGCCTTCCTTTCCGCATACACTGAAAGCAGGGCAAAAGGTCGAGATCGCAGTGCAATTTTGTTCGCCCCAGCCAGGCTCGTTTCGTGCTGTCCTCACGTTCCAGCTGTCGTCAGCGGAAGGGAACACGATAGACGTCGTGCGCATCCTGGACAACGTCAACTGTGTGAGTGTCAAGACGACTGATGCCTTGCGCACCATGATCCAGAACGCCGCCACGTCCAGTCGATATATCCGTCGTACTGAGCGAACACGGCCAGGCCATGTGGTTGATGCATATGCGTTCGTCCGAGAAGGATTTGCCAACGAACTGGTAATTCGAATCGCCGAGTACAAGGTGCCCAAGACCTTGGTCATGACGACGGCGGGTGTCCCCGTGCTTGAGTCAAATTATATTCGTCACTTCCAGCACATGTTGTGGCTTGAAGAGCGACAGCAGCACATTGGGCAGCAGGATTTTGACATACTGGGCGCTGTATTGCAGCCTGCCGGGCGGACATACCGCCTAGCGGTCCCAGGCCTGGCGGAAAATCGACCGTCCGTGCTTTGTGGCGACAAAGTGCTTCTTGTTCACAAGGGCAAAACCTTCCAGGCGCGCGCTGTGGATATCACGCGCGATGAAGTTGTGTTGGGAACGCCAGGGTCGTTTGCGCACGCCTACCAGCGCAGCGATCGAGTGGACGTGCGGTTTTGCTTGTCTCGTACGCCGATGCGGCTCTGCCACCAGGGCGTTGTGGCATTCGACGCGTCGATTCATCGCAAATTCCTATTTCCCGCTATTTCGACAAGCACGTTCGCTACCACCAGCGAACACCTCGATTATTTACGCTACACACGCGAGTTGAATCTGGAGCAAATGAAGGCAGTCAGCGATCTCCAAAGCTATGAGAATCTCTCGGCGCCTTATATCATCTATGGCCCGCCAGGCACGGGCAAAACCGTGACGCTCGTCGAAGCGATCACTCAGATTGTGCGTGCCAATCGCTCAACTCGCATTTTGATGTGCGCTTCTACCAACGCAGCCGCAGATCTGCTCGTCGATCGACTCGCGAAGGTCATTACGAAAGAGCAGCGTGGTCGAATGCTGCGTGTCTTGGGATTCATGCGCAAAGAGAAAGATGTCCCCGCCTCGGTCTTGCCATTCACGCTTCGCAATGGGAACGGTGGCTTCCATGTACCAACACTCGACGATTTGACTGAACCATCGCTTCAGATCGTGGTGGCGACGTTGGCGACTGGAGCAAAGCTGTACAACTACGGTATTCAACAGGGCCATTTCCAGATCGTAGCCGTCGACGAAGCTGGGCAAGCCACCGAGCCTGACATCATGGGCGTCATGGGCCCTCTTGCGCTGCCAAAGACGGCGCTCATCCTCGCCGGCGATCCACAACAGTTAGGACCAGTGATCAAGTCGGCCGCCGCCGCCAATGGTGGGCTCGGCATCTCGTTGTTGGAGCGCTTGGTTAGCCGGCCGTTGTATCATAATGCTACAACAGCGCAGGGACAAAGAGTGATGACCAAGCTTCGGCGAAACTACCGAGCGCATCCAGTGCTGCTAACGGTGCCCAATACTCTTTTTTACGAAGGAAGCTTAGTCTCTTGTGCTCCCGCCGCGACGTCCCGGGAATTCGAGAACTGGGATATTTTGCCCTCACAAGGAGTGCCACTTGTGTTTCATGGCGTCCAAGGTCACGACTCCCAAGATCCAAAATCACCATCGTGGTTCAACCCCCAAGAAATTGTGCTTGTCCACGCGTATGTTGACTTACTGCTGAACAATGGTGCTGGTGTCTCGCGCCGTGTCCAACAAAGTGACATAGGCATCATCACGCCCTATGCTCAACAGCGCAAGAAGATCCATGAGGTGCTTCGATCGTCAGGCATAGAAGGCGTCCGTGTGGGCTCGGTTGAGCAATTCCAAGGTGCCGAGCTCCCTGTTATTATTGTATCGACTGTGCGCAGCTCGCGCGATTTTTTCGACGAAGATGCCAAGTTCAACCTCGGCTTTCTCGCCAACCCAAAGCGGTTTAACGTGGCCATCACACGTGCGCAGTCGCTGCTCATCGTTGTCGGCAATCCGTTTGTTCTGGAGACCGATCCGAATTGGGATGTCCTCTTGGGCCATTGCCGCGCCCACGGTGCGTGGAAAGGAGTGCGAACTCGTGCCACCATAAACGAAGATGCAGAAGCAACGAAGACGATAGAGACCAGATCCGACGTGATTCACCCTTCGAGCATTAAACAGTCGATGTGCGCACAGATGTAGATAGTGGTGTATACTTCAGTAAAAATGGTATGACCAAGGACCTGCGACCCCCACAGCGCCAACCTCAGCCAATAGAACGTGCAAAACAAAACCCGAAATGTTAGCTTCCACCACATTTGCAGTTGTATCATTTTCAGTTTTTCGTCAGACTGCCGAAATCACGTTGGGCAATCAAAGAATGAATACGGCTCGACATCATCTTGCCACCACGGAGCAACTTGTTCACTCGAGCTACAAAAGGCAGCGGCTCCTTGATTGGATTCCATCGGCCAGATGTCGCTACGGAAGAAGTAGCAGCCAGTGCAACTGTAAATTTACTGGCGCAAAATGCTTCTTTGAAGGACTCCATGAGCGCACATCTGCACGGGTGAAGCTCGGCGCCGCCTTTGACAACGAAAGATCCAATGCGACATCAGTCAGTAATCTCGGCGCTCATTATGAACGTTGCGTTAACGGCGCACACTGCATCGGGGTCGACAGATCCATGCCACTTCGGGTTCATCTGGAGCACGAGCAGGATGTCCTTGTCTGGATAGCTCAGCTCTCTTTCGAGAATTTGACGCTTATTCTCACTCAGACCAAGCATCTTGTGCGCTTCTTTGGCTGCATCTTCGAGAGTTCAAAATGGGTCATTCGCTTCCGGCATCTATTCACACCATGGTTATCCGACGCCGTTTAGTCTGCCGCTTAATGCTGATATGCTCAAATACATACAGATAAATTGCTGCTGTCTTGTAGCGTATCGCTTATTAGAGTGCAGATTGGCCAGGTACTATCCACCCCCAACAAAGGTCCATAGAATTAGTTGGTACTTCCTGATCCAAAGTGAGTGAGAATCCACATAAGCGAACATTAACAGCCCTTTTGTCCAAAAGCAAACATTCTTTGCGTATTCTACGAAAACTCTGGGATTTCTTCCTCAAGGATCCATCAACTCGATTTGATTTCTATCAGAAAAATGAAGACCTTCAAGGCGATGGACGGCATGAAGGACTACGAAGTAGCCTCAACGGCAGCTGTGTATAGAGCGGCAGTGAT